>JACSYO010002158.1:314747-432247 GCA_016806645.1 Ophiodon elongatus
GTGTGTGGTCTGACGACGGCCGCGCCGCACACAGATCCGCGTCACCTCCGCACTCCGCACGCCGCTACTCACATTTCCAGTTGTACCAACCGTCTACGTGTGTTTTGAAATGTTTTGAGCACTGCTTACACTCGCAAAGTCGAGCCGAGTCGTTTGGAGGCGAGTCGGTGCCGTGCTGTGCGTCACACTAAACTGGAAAAACCACAGCGGAGTACACAGACGTGTGCGCGTTCATACGCTAATGAAATTTGAAAACGCCGTCTCTGAAGAGTTTAAAGGGGTGTTTCGCTCGGGGGTTTTGAAGTGGGGTCGTGTGAGCTGCTTATCCGTACTCAGTGTTTTAGCTACAGTAGATGGAGTTTGCAGCAGAGCGCATTTTAGACGCCGAAAAGAAAGGTCCACCTAAAAAAAAAAAAGAACTATATCAGTTTAAGTGCACGCTATAGTGCAGTACAGCCCTTTCCGAAGGGCAACTGAAGACATCGTATCCGTCTATGCTCAGGCCAAAGACACAAGACTCCTTTGAAAAAAAACCTGTAATTTTACCTCGCAGAACACGGGAGTCGCCGGTCCACCGCTACCTCCATCGATTAGTTAGTTTGTGTTATTGTGATGCCTTTGGTGTTTTAAAGGGTTGGTTTAAACTAACCAAAGACACACAATAACACAGACTAACTAACCAGTTGAGGCAGCGGTAGACCAGCGACTCCCGTTGTTCTGCGTGGTCAAATTACAGTTTACAGTTTAGTCCGTTGGCTATGGGGAGACAATAGAAAACGGCTTCGGTTCCCATCGGAAACATGTTTCATGGCAAGTTTAAGCGGTAAACATATCCTTGATATAGCATTGTGTGGGCCTTTCTTTTAGGTTTTTCTGCTGCCTACAGTAGTAATACACTAACTATGGATAAATACCTCGTTCAAACCCCACTTCAAAACACCCAAACTGTCCCTTTAACCAGGCTCGCATGGTTGCTTTGGTCCTCTCCAGAGATCATCATTCGATGAAGAGATTACTTACTAACCATACAACGGGTCCTTCATATTGTAAGGTTAGAGGAAGGCAGGGAGATAGCCTTCATCTGTCTGCACATGCTCACATTTCAACACAGCACTCGTAGCCTAAACTACTCCAGCAACACTTGTTTTCCAGAACTCCTAATAGATTGAACAAAAAGAATGAAAAAGAACCCCGCTCCAAGTGCTGAACATACTCTCTGTGAATACACCCATAAGGCTAACATGTGGAAGGGGAAGTTAAGAGTGGCTCCATCATAGATCAGCTTGACAGTAATGCTGCCGGGCAGACACCACTGTCTCGGAGACAGAGGGGGAAAAAAAAAAAAGAAGAAAAAAAAAAAAGGTTGGATGTTACCTGTCAGATAAACCAAAAAAAAATCCATCTCATCTCACAACCCGGTACATTCTCCCCGACGCTCCGGCTCGCTTCCTCCCTCCCTTCCTCCCTCCCTCCCTTCCTCCCTCCCTCCGTCGCGCCGCTGGGAGAGCGGAGCGCATCGTATGCGTTGCACCGGGCCGGGACAGAGGAACGGCTTTACATGAGCGTGTGGCAACAATAAATAGGGAGTCCTTGACACCTTACAGCAACTTCACACTTTTTTTCTCGGATTCTGCAAATTAGAAATTGCAGTTGTAAAATTGCATTTTACAACTCGGGCAACATTGTCGGCAATCTCTCCGGTTCGTTCAGAAGATCGCCAAGACATGTGAGTCTACGAATTAGGTAGTGCTCGCGGGGTGGGAGGGGACGGGACATACGGCTAACCTGCAACCAAATACACCTGTTTGTAGGACCCACCCAGACCCCTCCCTGCCCGCTCTTAATACGACTCGGATGGGGTTAATGTTGGACTTGAACATTGCTTTCATCTTTATTTTAGTAATTTTGGACGTGCAAATACAAACTCTCTCTCCTAAACTTCATCAAGCCACTTTTTTGTATTGACGTGACCGGGGTGTTATGTTTAATGTCTTCCTAATTTGTCAGGACTCGTACTGTCAGCTGATTTGGCCTAATTTTCCTTTTTTTTCTTTCTTTTTCTCTCTCTTTTCCTAATTTCTCCCACATTTGGCTGGTGACATTCGGCATTTTCCATTCCCATTTGCGTAGCTCGCATGAATTGGATTTTTCTTGTTGATTTAAAAACTGCCTCGAAGGAGAGAGAGAGAGAGAGAGAGAGAGAGAGAGAGATGTCAGTTCTGACTTTATTTTCTAAATCACTCAAACGCCTCACCGTGAGCAATGATGTGGAAGTGCCTTTAAAAAGAGGAGGGGAAAAGTATGCTTTTTCTTTTTCTGCTGAACTGGCCTTTCAGTTGCATCTTCCAATTATTCCACATCTCTTTTGCTGCCACAATAAACCCGACTAAAAAACTAGTGACCTGTTTTTTTTTTTTTTTTTTCTCTTTTTCTTTTCTTTTGCACACAGCAGTGCAATTTGCTGGGCAACAAGACCTGCAAGATAACATCAACTGACTGACTGTGTATGGCATGCATGCACCATGCACGCAGGCATTGCCTGTTGCAATCATCTACTTTCTCATTTTCGATGCCTAAAACATGGCTCGTGTTATTTCAGACCTGAAACAGTCTGATTTCCGCCTTGCTTCTCCCCCTCATTATCTCCTGCGTAATGCTTTGTGTCCTTTGCTATTGTTTATCATGATGATTGGATTTTGTAGAGGGAGTATCATGCTCTCTCAGCTATTTATTTAATTTCAGTTTAAGTCACAAGTTTTGCAGTCTGTGGGATTTTTTTCGTCTCGGGTCTAACATAACGTGGCTTAGGGACTTTGTGTATTTCTACTTTCTCGGGTTGTCTCCGAGCACTTCCAGAGAGGTAATATGGTAAAACAATTTCAAATTTAGCAAAGTAATGTGGAAGAGGAAGTATTAAGTGGAGCAACCTAAAGAGTTTCTTCTAGCAGCTGGGAGTGTAAGGATCTAATGTAGCTGAATAAAGACTTTAGCTGATAATGACATTTACGGTTCAATATACACTGTGTAGAGATGTATATTGAAGCTAAAAGAGCCGAGCTGAAAGCTTTAGGTAACGTATGACACATCAGACGAGGAATGCAATCCGAGTAGCCCATTTCAGAATAACAATTAATTTTAGTTATAGTTCCTGATGAGGGGAGAGGAGCGTGGTCACGTGATACAGATCACAATTTCCATCGCAGCAAATACAGTGCTGTGCAAAACTCTTTGCCCCGCTTGACGTTTTTTTCTCGTTGCTTGAAGAAAAAAATGAAGAAAATAAGTTTTGAGTCTCCCACATGATTTTTGGTGAACTCCAAAGCTTCTTTTTTTGTTTTCCTATTTTCATTTTTTTAAGCAATGTCTTTCATCTGGCTTCTGTACGGCTTAAACGGGTTTTATTTTTTAAACAATTGGTTTCATGGTGCTCTGTCGGGTCATGTGATGGATCATGTGACATTTAAACTGCACACAGGTGGACTATTTGACTAATTATGTTACTCCTGAGGTATTCGGGTGCACCAGATCTTATTTAAGGGCTTCATAACAGAATATTTTTTCAGCTGTGTTTTTATTTTTTATTTCACTTTACCAATTTGGATTATTTTGTCGAGGTCCATTACATAAAGTCCAAATCCAAATGAATTAATTTAAATTCCAGGTTGCAATGCAAAGAAATAGGAAAAACACCAAGGTGGTGAATACTTTTGCAAGTCACTGTACACATCTCAAATATATGTAAAATGATTTTATCCCCTATGCCGATGACATGCACGTGTACAGCTTTTAAAGGAGAGCTATCCGATACCCAAAATCACAAAACATACCGAATATTAATTGTCTAGCTTTGTTCTCTCTTTATTTCTTGCTTTCTTCTGCGCTTCTTCTTTCTTACAAATGAAAGAATTATTTCAACATGAGTCTATTAATCTTCATTGAGAGTGTGTGGGAAGAGTAAAAGGAGAGACTAAAATACAAAGAAAGGAAAATGCTGCAAGTTTGTGTTGCAATTGTAAGAGAAATCCATTCTTGCTGTGCCTCGCACGAGTTTGAATGTAACCCTTTTTGTGCATAAAGCTCTCACTCGGCATGTTTAAAGTTATATTAACATCTCCCGAGAGGATATTTTATCCTTTTTTTTTCTTCTTCTCCTCCCTCTTTTTTCCTGAAGGATTTATTCTCCTTGATGTATTAGGGTTTCAGTAATTGGTAAGTGATCTTTAGAGTCTGCCTTGTACTCAGAGTATTTGGATAGTAATTTGACATTTTAATATTACTTAAAGACTCGCACAAAACCACGTTTTGACCTCAGCTCGTATCACCTAAAAGCGTACGAGCAGGATTACACAGTTTAGAATCACACTTTGCAAGTCAGAAAAAAAAAGAAGAAGCTCAAGGTGATAAAGCATGAATTTATATCGCTTCTCTCTCTCTCTCTCCCCCTCGAAGCTCTGTCGGTGGAAAAAGAAAGTGTGAACTACCAAGCGTCCGGCAGCTTGTAACACAAAGGGCCGTCTACACATGTTATTGAAGAGAAGCAGTGGAGTCTGGCCAGGCACCGTCGTTTAAAAAGAGTGAGTGAGAGGGGGAGAGTGAGTAAGCAAAGCTGTACAGTGATTTGCCATTTATAATAGGCCTGCGATGGTGGATGGTGGCTGGCAAGGACCGTTTTTTTTTTTCCTCTTTCTTTTTTTTTTTTAAAAACACAATCTGTGCCTGCGGTCGGGGCGATGCATCGCTAATGACAGAAAGCCAGAGTGGTGTGGAAGCACAACAGCGCCTGGTGGCTACAAGGCCAGCACTCAAATATGTTCTATCAGATTTCAGATAGATGATGTTTCATGGGAACAGATCATAAAATTTGCGGGTGCTTTCTATTTCGAATGCTTATCTTCACGAGTGAAAAAAATGTCGGCAAAAGTCCCGTCGCACATTGAGGCCGTCGAATGCAGCGCCAAATGCCACATTTGAAACCTTTGTTTATCCACCGATATGCCACTGAGCCCCTCGCTCTTTGCCAGCAACACTCTGCTCGTGCACACACACACACACACACAGCACACACTGGGAGCTGCCCATTAAAAACACTGAAGCAGTTGGGGGTGGAGGTTTCGGGGAAGCGGCGATTTGCCGAAATACATTTATTAAAATAGAGATCGTCGTATCCAAAAACTGACCCGAGGATACCCCTCACCTGAGGATGATTACACCCAATTCAAAATGCGGTCGACCCCCGCGGACCCACGACATGCCGACCGTTTAATGAGCGGCTGTGGTAGGAAACCGTAGCAACGCCAACACGTCGTCAAATTAAACCTGCATTGTATGTGTAACCTTTCGGGTGTAGTGAGAAGTTTGTAATCATCAGCAAAAGACACGTAAGCACAACCGGTAGGCTCTCGCTCAGTCCGACTCAACAAAGTTGGCCCCAATGCTGTTAGACATGCACGTGAGCTAATACACAGCCTGCCAATGGAAAGACGAGTTGTGAGCCCAATAATACAAACCTACAAAGCAACTAAACGATATCTACGTGGTTAAGATTGTACAATCTAACAATCGTAGCCATTGTCAAAGGAAACCAACGCTAAAGAACAGCGGTCTCCTGTGTCTGTGTCCGACGTTTTGTTGAACCCTCTATCCATCCCGACCTCCTCCCTCTGCAGACTTTGTGGTTCTACAACAACTTTACACTAATTCCTTTTCTCCTTCCGACAAAACAAGAATCATAACTATGTTTGCGGCTTGAGGTCTTTGTTGCTTGACCGTAAACATCCATCTTTTTCAGGCATTTGCCACAAACAGCGGATGCTGTTGTCCTTCTTGGGTGGACAGTCTCAGCAACACATCATTATTGTGTACCCACCACCTCGCTGAGAGCGAGTCTGCTTGGATCCGTTTGGATATTAGGGTCTGATTAGGATCTGATTAGGACCCTGTTTGACTTGCATAGCCGGTTGGGTCTCGGAAAGACTTAGTGGTCCTAAGACCTCTAGCTGGGGGTCGAGTACAATGTTTGAAGGCACTAGGCCATTTGTTTTCCCTTAGTCTGTCAGAATGGAGACAACAACTTATTTGAACCCAAACCTCTTATATACACCTTTTATATAATACCGTTGTTGCCAAAACCAAAACCAAGTAAACCTACATTGTAAGGTTAACTTCCTCGTAAAAGACAAGGAAACTTCCACTCCGTCCCTAACTCGTCCAAAACCGACTCTAGAGGGGTTTCCGAGAGCGTCATAGTTTGAAGCGTAGGACCACCGACCAAGCGTCGGCATTTCAGTTGCTGGAGAATCAGCAACCTTGTACACAAAACAAACCCCTCTTGTCATCTTCATATTACACCCACCCTCACACTGCAGGGGAGGGGCTCTTGGCCGGGCAGAACAGGACCCAGATGCCCAGCCACGGATACGTTTTTTTTTTTTATAAAGAGCCCCCCCACCCCCACCACCACCACCACCACCAGCTCACCCCCCTCTCTTCTCCTTTCCTGATGCCTCCTCCATAAACAATGAAAAGTTAATGAAGAGGTAACTTAATGATGTAATGAATATGGCGGAGCCCAAGGTCAAAGCTGGCTACAGTCTGGGGCTGGGCACAAGATGGGGGCCAGGTGATAACACGCGCTTTTAAATGCCTCTCTCTCTCTCTCTCTCTCGCTCTCTCTCTCTCTCTCTCTCTCTCTTTCTCTTTCACACACAATCACAGACACACACACGCGCGCACACACACACAGTCTCTGTGTGCATGTAGATCCAGATAGTATTTGTCAGCTGGCATTGAGAGAACAATAAAGCGTTTTGAATTGTCTCCAGCTCTGTGCTTTGTAGCTTACATGTGTGCGTCTGTATGTTTAGTGTGCGATGGAGGGGAGGTGAGCACAGTTGTTTGTGTGTGCAGGGAATAAGGGTGTTTGAAGTCCTGTGGGTGTTTCTGCATGTTTTTTTTTTTTTTTACTTGTTTTTTTTTAAGTTTCTGTGCGCATTTGCAGCTGTGTGTGTTTGTGGCTTCTGCATTCTTTCCTGTGTGCGCACACATCGCATGTGTGTTTGACAGTGCAGCGACTTGTTCTGATGTGGAAGCCGGTGATTAAAAATTGAAAAGGTTTGAATGACACAGTGGAGAGTTTTGGCGGAGCCAGGTAGGATCGATAGAGCTCTGGTTGAAGGGGCCACCAGTCCCCCCGCTTGGGGATGTGTTTGTGTGAGGCAGACAGAAAAGTGTGTTTGTGTTGAGTTTTCCAAGTTCTGCCTTGAAACAGTCTTTTAAAACTCTTTTAAACCTATTTTTTTTTTTAAAGAGAAATGCCTAGTTTTCCTGGCATCACATCACCTTTTTATTTTGAGTTTGCTTTAGACCTGCCTTTGCCACTGTGTTAGAAAATGTTTGAATTTGTGAACGGCAACCCAACACATTGGATCCATTGGGAAAAGAAGTAAATGAGTCAAATCAAAAGAATAAGGGGAAAGGACAGTATATAGGAGACAGAGAGATGATGAGAAGATGGTGGGGTAGAGCATCGGAGTTCTTACTGCGCGGCTTACCCAGCAGCAAGGTGCTCTCTGTCTTCGATCTGTTTGGCCTCCGCCGAGCTAAAGAAGTGTCTACACCTCACTTTATCCCCTTATAGCCTCTCACACCACAACTTAAGGGGGAGGGGAGGAGGAGGCTGAGGGTGGGCTAAATGGAGAGGATGGAGAGGGAGGGGAAAGGGAAGGAGAGGAAAATTACAGCGAGAAGGGAAGAGGAAGGACCGGGGATGGTTGGAGTTCACCATAGTCTATTTATAAGAACATAATTACCCATTAGCTTGTGGATTATGGTTCTGAAGCCTTGACTTCTGCATTTTGTGCATCGCCATCTTGGTTTTCTGTTGCCAATTACACAACTCACTTTCACGAAGTGAAAACGCACTTTGAAAGGCTTAAAGTTCTAAGACAAAAACACGAACAACGCCCAGACCGGCCGCGGCAGCGACCTGTCAATCACAAGGTAGCCCCGCCCACAAGCATAATCTCCTTTAGGGTCTATTTGAACCATAATTTACTAAATGAACATCATGCTGTATTGAAGAAGACTTAAAAATAGAGATTGAGACCATAAACTCATGTTTACAACGTTTACTGAGGGAATAAATCAAGAGAGAAGTAGAGTCATTTTCTCATAGACTTCTATACAACCAGAGGAGTCGCCCCCTGATGGTCATTAGAAACAAATGCAGGTTGACTTTACAAACCCGGAGATTACCGCCTGGAGTGAACCAGGAAGAGACTAATACATGCAGTTATTAAATATCATGTGTCTTTAATGACAAAAAAAAATGAACCCCACTGAAAACTGCCACAATAAATAGGCCTAATAACGTTAGCTCCCTCCTCTTCTATCCCACGCCTTTAAACGTGTCTCCACTCTGGTGTAAAACTGACTTTCTTTTGGCTCTGCCTGTTGCGCTTAAACTCTACAGATGATGAGATGCTCCCTGCATCCCCGCCAGGTCGTCCGCTTATACGCAGATTTTCCACCTGCTCCCCTCCTGTGGTCCGTCTGGTCGGAGGCTATGTTTAAGCGGAGAGCAGCGCTGCATTTAGACATCACAGCGAGCGGTCCCTGGCCTGTCGCTGCAGCACAAACATCATGAAGCTAAGTGAGCACTAGAACACTACTGCGGAGGCCGGCGCGGGTCATGCCGGTCGCTCTCTCTCTCTCTGAATAAAATACTTTAGCAGATTCCTCCTTTTCGCACTTGAATCCACTGGGAAAATAGGAATGTGTCTGCGTATGCGTTTCTCATCAGGGTGATATCACCACGCTTTTAAGACTGTGCAGCTTTCTTTTGTATTATTTCATTTGAGTGGCAGTGTAAGGTCTGTACATTTTCACAACTGTAAAAAACATAAACCTTTGCCTTTTTTTTTTTAAATGTTTCCACGCGTCGCTTCTTCTGCACGTACAATCCCGCAAGTTGATAAGATGCAAAGATTTCCATGGCGACGTTGTGGAGGCGTTGTGTGTCCGGCTCATCTGTCCATTTAAAACCTTCTTTTTTTTTTTTTCTAACTAAAACTCAGTTGAGATTTAAGATCTTACCTCCAAATAATGACATTCATATGGGTCAGATATGTTCTTGCCCCAAAAGTCAAACATTACTAAACTTTGTCTTCACCCGCCGCCATCTTTTCGCGACTTCCCGATCGGCACGTGGGACCCGCTTCCGCACAGGACAGGAACAGCGGCGTCCCGGGTGAAAGTCCTCCGTCTGATTGACCCAAACGTCCCTCCAAAAACCTCCGACCTACTCAGACACTGTCCCTCTCTGTCCCTCTACGTCACCTGACGTCCCTTAGAAGCAAGATGGATCGAATATCATATTTCACTTCGCAAGTTATTCTAGGAGTTGTTTTTTGAATTCTTTGATATAGGAGTTTGTATGCGTGACCGTCCCGGAGGCTACAGGTGCTGTCTCGTTGGTACAAATAGCACCGTCACAACATGACTTGTTCTCAGTGAAAAAGGTCAAGACAGAGGTCATGCTTTTCTGAGTGTGTGTGAATGTGTGTGTGTGTGTGTGAGTGTGTGTTGCCAAGCGTCACTCTCTCTTTTCCCGCGCGCTCGTCCTGTCAATCTCCTCCGCGTGCTAAAAGCACACCGGACTAAACTTAGCTCCCCCGAGGCAATCTGTGATCCATCTGATCTGCTGGACAGCAGGCACGGTGATGTACTGGCACTGTAAGATATTATATTATAGTCTATGGATGCTCTATTATTAGATGATAAGAATAGAATATCCGCTGTGCAGTGTTTTATGAAGGTCAACGAATTGAATAGGAAGCAGCTCCACGCCGGCCTCGACTCTTTTGCATATTATCGCATGATCACACGGGGTTGCGTTCTCATTTCGGACGCTAAGATGAACGCGCACCTCATCGCCTGCCCTCCGGTCGCAGCGCGCGGGACTTCCTGTCCGAACCGAGTCCTCATCTTTCATTCGGCGACGTTGAAAGTGGCGGAAGCCGCCGCGATAGTACGTTCACCACAAGAGCGTCGCTCCAGAGTGGGGGCCCGCTACAGAGTGGGGGATCGTTCCAGAGTGAGGGCTGCGTATTTATTTATGTTTACTTGGACAATATGCGTCCTGTGGTTTAAGGTTTTGTTCGGTGGCCCGCTCCAGTGTGGGGGCCCGCTCCAGAGTGGGGGCCCGCTCCAGAGTGGGGGCCCGCTCCGACGGCCCAACACATGTGGGGCCGCTAACGTCGCGGATGAAGTGCCCGCGTGCGTCGAGCGCGGGTGTTAACTCTGGGTCATTTTTTGACGAGTGCAAACACTCGATCTCTCCCCCCCTAGTCGGATTCCATTAAAAACTCCGGGTACGAACACAAACACACACTCCAAAAAAGAAGCCCCCGAGCAGCAGCATTAAACAAGTGCTCTCGTTTTGGACATAAATAGTGCGCTCCGACTCGTAAATCACGCGGAGATCGTGCGCTTGGCCCCGGCGAGGGCTCCAGGTTCGCACACCCCTTCTGTAAACAGGTTCTCCCTCGGCCCCTCGCAACTTCATCGTGAGTCGGCCGACGTGTGAGACGCTCTGTTTGTGTGTGTGTGTGTGTGTGTGTGTGTGTGTGTGTGTGTGTGTGTGTGCGCGCAAGGTTACCGGGCTTGATCCATTTTTTTTTTTTTTTTTTTAAAGGGCCTTGCTGTAATCAAAAACAATAACCGCTCAAAGCGTAAACTCTTCCAAAGCCCCCAGTCCCCCCTTCCCCTTGAAGTATGAAATAATATTCTGTGTGTGGGCCCCGGCCCGAACGCTGAGAACGCAAACATTTCACAATAAAGTTGTTTAAATAAAGGCCTTGGCATAGATGGCCGGGAGATAGAGGACATGCTGCGTTAATTACAAGCGCCCGTTAAAACAAACCGCCGGCGTAAAATATGACTCTCCCTCTCCCATTCTCGGGGATTTGAACCCATAAAATGTCAGCGAGGTGTGCACCTCAGATGTGCTGTTTGGAGACCAAACACAACAGCGGCCCAATCTGGATGGGAGATTGGAGAAAGAGAGAGAGAGAGAGAGAGGGATAGACAAACCAGGAGAAAGAGAGGAAAAGGGTGGTGGTGGGGGGATAAAGGGTGGGGGGCGGGGGGCAGCACGATCCACAAAAAAAACACAACAGAGCTCTACAATCAACAAAGAAAGCAGTGTTTACTCTGCATTTAAAGACTTATGAATTCTTCTCGCCCCCGCCTTGCCGCTGCGTGGCATTAACTGAAAAGGAGAAAAACAGCCCAGTTAAGCACCCCGGGTTTATTATTCTTCAAACTCGTGTCTGAGAAGTAATATGCTTTAAAGGCAGGGTGAATGTGCCGGTGCTCTGCTGCTCTGTATCTGTTTCAGCTCTTCCCCCCCCCCCCCTCGCCAGAGCGGTATATATATATATATGTGTGTGTGTGTGTGTGTGTATGTGTGTGTGTGTGTGTGTGTGTGTGTGTGTGTGTGTGTGTGTGCAAGTGAGTAAAGTTACATCGCGGAGAGGCAGCGAGATGGATTATTTTTCCTGAAGCGTGGACTTAAGTTTCGGCTCTCTGCTGCTGGGTGGCCCACTCCTCTTTAGCCGTGTTAACATAAGAATAGAGGGGTGGCCAGAGGGGGTGGGAGGTGGTGGGGGGGGTGAGGGAGGGGTGGGGTAGCCGGGTAGCTGGTTTAAATTATTCTGCGCCTCCGCTGCTGCATAGCAGGAGCTGTTGTTATCCACTTAGAACATCAGACGATTTGTTCCCTCTCTCTCTCTCTCTCTCTCTCTCTCTCTCTCTCTCTCTCTTTCTCTCTCTCCCTCTATCTCTCTCTCTCTCCCTCTCTCTCCTTTTCTCTCTCTCCCTCTCTCAACCCTGTGGGCGTCTTTACTCGGGACCCTTTGTGCCACCGTTATAAACTCCTGCGTTGTATCTCCCGTCCCAGCCAAGGGTGCTCCGCATTGCCTGCCACTTGTTTGATTTCTCTTCCCTGCTTTGTTCATATTTATATATATATTTTTATTTTGCTCAAAAATGCTTTTAAAATGACTTTTTAACCCCCCCCCACCCCCCCGCGGGTTTGAACCTCCATCTCTGATTTGAATATTGGAAAGTTATTTCAGTTGAACGTCTTCTTCTCTAAAAGCCGATCCCGCTATACCCCCCCCCGCCCCCCTCCCCCTCCCCCCCACCTACCATCCCCACCACTTCCCCTCGTTCTGGTGAAAAGATTCCACCTCAAAAATCCAAATATCAAAAAATGTGAGCTCTCCGCCGTGACGCTCGCAGGCCCAGATGAGGAATGCAGTTATGAGGAGATGTTTGTATACATTCAGCCCGCGCCTTGGAGAGCGGCGATGGTAGTCGAGCACAGCTTAAAGACATCTGGATGCGATGAAATGCCATTTGTCTAAACAATCAAGAGTCTTACCAAAGCCACCCAACGTGCCGCGCTGCTTTTAGTACATACTTGTGCAACTGCGCTCCGAACAGAGAGCGTTATTGACAAATATTTCATTGCGACAGCCTCGTGGGATCTCACAACCAGATTCTTTTTTTTTTCTTCTTCTTCTTCTTCTGCTTCTTTTTTTATTTTTTTTTTTTTATTTTGCATCATTCCAGCTTTTTTTTTGCTGTAAACATAAAGCATTTGTGACTGCTGCGTACTTGACGATGGATGAGATGCGGAGAAGTTCATTTTGAGAGGAAGATAGGGGAGGGCTGGGAATCAAGAGAAGCATCAAACCATGGTTGGCTTTTGATTACAAATAAGACTGAGGCAAAATAAGTAAGATCATAATCTAAATGCTTCACAATCTTACGGAAGAAAACTGCGAATAATAATAACTAGCTCGTAATTTTGCGGCGGTGTCAACAAAGCATCCAGGGAGGGGTTTTAAAGGGAACTTGACCCGCGGAGGACGCCGTACCGGGTTTGGATTTCTGCGTGAAGGCGAAAAGAACACGAAAGCTAAACACTCAGAGAGAGAATGAGGCATCGTCTGTCAAAAGAAATGCCACACCTGTGGATTTATTTTCTCCTTAATTCCATTTTAAACAAACGGTCTGGGCAGTCATGACAGCCAGGCGCTCTCACTATGCCCCTGGTATGTGTGTGTGTGTGTATTGTGTGTATTGTGTGTGTGTGTGTGTGTGTGTGTGGCGGCGGCGGTTTCACGTGAAGGGGGGCAGGCAGACATGACTGGGATAATAAGCGTCATGGAATCTAATCAGATTTCTAAGAGGAATTGATTGTTGCGAGGCAGCCGGTGCAGGAGTGGGGTTGACAATAAGCCGAAATATAAGTGTTAATTTTTATGCTAATCCTCTGGCATCTCCGTGTGATGCAATTTGGTCCAGCAGGCCCCCTCGACTTTTGCGCGCCGCAGATATGAAATTGTCCCGCGCACAGAGAAAATGTCAGCTTGCCAGACCCTGAAAGCTTGTAATTTATTAGGTATGTTTCTATTAGTATGTGTCACAGTTGTTAGGGAGCCACATGCGCAGGCAGGCAGCCACGCCGCCTCCCTCCCTCCCGCCTAATATCTCACTCTTTCTCTCCCTCAAACCCGCCTCATCCTCCTTTTTTTTCCCCCATGTTTTATGTTTTGTTTTTTATTTTTTTTCTCTTCCCCGCATTTTTTTCTCTCGACACACACACACACACACACACACACACACACACACACACAAAGGCACACACCGAGCTTGTTCTTAAGATGGTCTCGGCTCAGTGGCTGCTACACTGGGGCCTTAATGTATTATCATATATCGGGTGGTCCTTGCCCCCTGGACAAAAGGCTATTTAATACAATTTAATGACATTCCCGAGAATGAGGGAGGAAAGGGGAGGGGGGGTGGAGGGGGTAAAAAAGTGAGGGATAGAGTAAGAGAATAAAAAAGAGAGGGAGGGAGGGAAGGGGGAAGAGGAGAATAAAAAAAGAAAGGCAAAGGCCCAGATGAAAATAGCATCTGTGTTTTTCATGGCTCGCCCATGCAAACATTGCAGTGTAAAATGACTTTCTCTCTCTCTCTCTCTCTCTCTCTCTCTCTCTCTCTCTCTCTCTCTGTCTCTCTCTCTCTCTCTCTCTGTCTCTCTTTTTGTCTCTATACCTACAGAATACAATATAGTGTTATTCTGCAGGTAGGTGGATTATTATCCATAAATCAGAGGTGTAGTAACCTTTAAAATTGTCATGATATCAAACCCCATTTTTCATACTATTCATAATCAGTATTTCTTTTTTCCAGCAATAGCCATTCAATATATTTACTGTACATTGTAACATAACTCTGCATTGGGCCTGACAATGTATCCAAAAGAAAAAATGTACATTCAACTTTGCAACAGTAAATGTGGTTTGAAAGAAACGTAATGTTCTAATTTTATATTTTTTTGGGACAAATCAGCATAATAAGGAAACATACATACAATTTGCATGTCTGCAAAGTTGATACATTCTCATGCTGAATGTATTTTCAAAACTGCAAAATTGTTTCATGTGTATCAATGGAGGTCGGGTCAATAGAGATGCCCCCCAGCCACAAAGCTTAATTAATCAGCAAGCTTAATAACTATAATCAATTATTTCAAATGAACAACTGAAATTGTTTTTACTTTTCAAGTATTGATATACAGTATGAAATGAACAGTAAAAATTAAAATGGGGAGGAACATTTTGTAAGAGGATACGTTGGTAAATAACAACACAAGCCAGATTGGACAACGCCATGGCAGCGACCTGTCAATCACCTTGTGGCCCCGCCCTAAAGCATACCTTGCTTTATGGTCTGTTTGACTCTAAATGGATCATAATTTACTCAATGAACATCATGCTGTATTGAAGAAGACTTGAAACTAGAGATTGAGATAATACATTCATGTTTACAATATTTACTGAGGGAATAAATCAAGAGAGAAGTAGAGTCATTTTCTCATAGACTTCTATACAACCAGAGGAGTCGCCCCCTGCTGGTGGTTAGAAATAATCCAAGTGCATTGGCTTTACTTTTCAGACCCGGATGTTGCTGACTGATTTAAAGCTAGTTACTAGGACACAGGGTTGATGGGTAATAAAACACACTGCTGTCATTACATCCAGTACCCAAAGCTTAAGAAAATGTAAGAATCATAGTTTTAACTTAAATGTGAAAACATTGTCCCCTTTCAGCGACACAGTGCTATTTACAGCAAATTCAATTCCTTTTTTTTTTCTTCATTTCATGAGCACGTAAGCGACATTTTAATATTGTCGGTTGATGGGGTGGCGCTCTGTTACAAAGCATTTATTTTGTTGGCTTTTCACACGATTTAATGTCAAGAAATGAATCACCAAAGTAACCAGAGCCATCAAAATAAATGCCGTGGCGTAAAAAGGACCGTAGTTCCCTCTCACTAAAGCACCTCCACATTCTACTCCAATACAGTCCTTGAGTAAATGTGCTTTCCACCACCACCTGTTAGTAAGCACAGTACAATGAGTTTTGGCAGAGATGTCACCTGTGAGGGAAGAATCAGGGACAAACGATGTGTTTTCACAATTTTTTTTCGGCAAAGACAGTTTCTTCCCACAATTCCGCTCCATTCTAATTTTAGTCGTCTCCCTCTTCGTGTTTGAACGCCGCTAAAATCGCTCAAAAACTCATGTGTTGAGCGTTACCAGAAAGCCAGTCAAAACTGTACTCAGCGGGCCTGGAAAAAAAACCACACACACACACACACACACACACACACACTGAAAGGTTTGGATGCAATTCACATATAGGTCAATTAAATGCAACAACATCTGCTCTCTCCCTACCATTTGCATATAGCATTCATATGTTAATGATGTCCCTTGTTTTTTTTTTGTTTTTTTTTTCTGCATGTGTGTGTGTGTGTGTGTGTGTGTGTGTGTGTGTGTGTGTGTGTACGTGCATGTGTGTTTGTGTGCGCTGTTTGTTTCTCTCTGTGTGTATTTTTTTTGTTTTTTTTTTCTGTACTTCCTCCCCTCCTCCCAGTCTCTTTGTATCGCCAAACAAAAAGAGATGCAGAAAATTTGGATTCATACTTCCCTTTTCGAAAAAAAAAAGAAGAAAAAAACCTACCAGATACTCCCGTCCTATTTTCACTTCCCCTCGCCTGACGATTAAAGGGGAGGTTAGACGAGTTGCCACAGTTGTTCCATTGCCGTGCCCCTGATTCCGACAAGAAGCCCCTTTAACAGCAGAGAAGGCAAGGCCCTCTCTCTTCCCCAAGCAGCTTAATGCCTTATAAATCAATGATGACACAGATGGACTAGCGATAATCTATTTAGAATGCCTCACAGCAAATATTGTTGTGCAGATGATTAGACTGCCAGTTATTTTAACTCAGACCCCCTAAACCCAATCTTCCGCTTCTCGTAATGCTCCTCAGATTTATGGGCGGTAATTTGGGATTTGATATTTTTGTTATTTGAAATAAATTTGGCAAAGAAAGACGTGCTCCAAATGGTGGAAATTAAAAGTGAAATCAGGTTGTGGCACGGCGGCGTGTGTCTACGTGTGTGTGTGTGTGTGTGTGTGTGTGTGTGTGTGTGTGTGTGTGTGTGTGTGTGTGTGTGTGTGTGTGTGTCGGGTGGCATGGGCAGCTTGAGGAACAAAAGACATGAAGAGGTGCCGGTGTCTGTGCCAAGGCCATAATGATAAGGCATGTTTCTTTAAAGAAGGGGGAGACAGACCTTCAGCCGAATTGTATCTCCAGGGCATTTGTGTGTGTGTGTGTGTGTGTGTGTGTGTGTGTGTGTGTGCGCTAGACAGTCTAGTGACACGAGGGGGGTTAATGGCAATCCAGGGTCTCTGCCCCTTTTCATGGTCGATGGGTCTCAATTTAGTGTGCGAGGGTGAGGAGGAGGAAGAGAAGAGAGGAGAAGAGAGGAGGAGGAGGAGGAGGAGGAGGAGGAGGAGGAGGAGGAGGAGGAGTGCAAAAATGAAGTGGAGGTTGTCAGACGTTGGCAGCTGCTCGGAGGCCCTGATAAATATAAGCCCTTATTGATCGGCTGAAAATGAAAGATCCCCGAGTGGCGTGCAGTATTTAGCTTCTTGTCTGCCTGGTGTCAGCGGTGGCCTTGCCCTGGAGGGATAGATTTTCAGCCGTGCCTCCGGGCACCGCGGCGCGCTCGCTGGCTTTGATTTCATCTTTAACCTTTTTCGGTCTGCGTTCCCTTGACCTCTGCGGCGGCGTCGCCCCCGCGCCGAATTTGTGTGAGATCTTCATCTTGGCATGGACACCCGCCACCCCCCCACGCCCCCCACCCCTCTCCCTCCCTTCCCCTACCCCATCGTCTTCCTCCTCGCCACCCATCACTGTCTCCCCCCCTGTCCGTCTTTCTCCTTCAGGTCTATATTTCATCATCGCCTCCTCTTCTAATCTTTTTTTTCTTTTTTCTCCTTCCTCCGCTCCTCCCTCTAGGTGGCCATTCCTGTAAGCAGTAGCCAGTCCGGAGTGACAGTGAGGGGCCACTTGATCCTAACAGACGGGTTGCACTCCAGTATGCAGTTGGTGTGTTAAGGTAAGCGGTTCTACACCTCGACCCCCCCGGGTCGCTAAAACGTCCTCAACTTTGACGATTTCTTTCCCCGACATTTCTCCAAAACCCTTCATGGTATTTGCTTCTCACACTGTGACGATTTAAAAAAAAAAAAACAACAAGGCACACACACACACACACACACACACACACACACACACACACACACCAGTAAATGCACACATACGCTCACACACTCCAACTGTTCGTCATTCGCTCACCATTTAGTCTTATCCCCAAAGGCACTCTGTCTTAAACCAAAACACACACACACACACACACACACACACACACACACACACACACACACACAGACACACACACACACACACACACACAGACAGTCACACGGCTACAGTACACTGCTGCTATGTGCGCAGACAGAACTTGTAACAATCTGGATTGTGATAATCTATGATAATCATCCACCACATGCCACCTAAAAAACGCACATGGGTGGCATTCAACACCCACACTGGCACGACGCTTCAGTGCCTCTCGCCTCCCTCTGCCGCTCTCCCCAATGTCACTACCTCCAGCGTCAATGTCACCACTCTGCTCCTTATTTCTCTTTTATGTATGAGGAGGCTCGCGCGACAACACGCCGCGAAGGAGGGATGGGGTGGGGGTGGGGGGAGGAAAAAGGAAGGAATCTTGAACAATTTATGTTTGGCATTAGTGTAATTGAATCCCACTCGTATATCAAAGTAAGAAAGTTGCGAGGTAGGTTGGCGATATAAATACGAGGTAGGGATCCATGAAAACACGGATCCATCCCTCCCCTTTCTCCCTTGTCTTCCGAACAATGTCTCCCATCTCTCTTTTTTATTTTTTTATTCTTCCCCTCTCTCCCCTCCTTTAGCTAGATGGATGATAAATTCCCAGCCAGAGAGCCAGCAACAGCTGTTGGCAGACAGGCCTGATATGAGAATAGCAGCATAGGATGAGCAGGCATTAAAAATTAATATGCTATTTAGCCTAGGTGTATTTTAGGTATTTGACATTTTCATGTCCGGGACAGACTAAATTTATTCATAGTACAGAAAAAAAAATAAAAAAAATAAAAAGAGCGGACTGGGTGTAGGGGAGCGGCGGGAGGGGGGCGGGGGGGGGGGTGTCGATAGAATGCTAACTGAAGGCCATTCCGTCTTTATGCTCACCCTGTTTCACCTTGCCTAGCACCACACTGATGTAAGAGGGTGGGGTGGTGGTGGTGTTTGACTACACCTTATATGTATACACTTCGACTGTAGAATATGACAAGGATGGTAGTTATGATCACAAGTTATGATCACAACCAGCTAAACTACCACACTTTCTGAGCCACACCTGGAAGGTCTAGCTCAAAGATAAGTGTGTCTGCGAGCAGAACAATAGCCCGGCTAACGGTTAAATGTTCCCTGTACTCGTGTGGAAAACCTGAGTAGCCTTCTCTCACTGCTCCAATCACTGTGATGTGATGTCAGTACTTCGATGACTTCCTGATATCTATTACCACAACATTCAAAACCGATCGTGTAATTTGTTCTTTTTCTTATTCATGATATTTTAGTATCTGTTTTGTTTTGAAAGAAAACCTTGGTATTGGAGAATGGGAGCATCGTTCCGGCCCGTTCTCATTAGCGGGTCGTCAAATACCGACGTTTTGTCACGCCGCTTGGCGTCTGATTCTGACGCACAATGCACCGTTTAGCGTCCGTATGAGACGCACCTGGTTTAAACTACAGTGTGGTGATGTAGTACAGGGAGCGACAAAGTGTGTGTAGGGAGGGTACGGGTTGTATGGATGGGTCAAACAAACACAGGACTTTCACCCAGGAGGCCGCCGTGTGTGTCCTGTGCGAAAACCAAAAGTCGATGTTGATTTCATTTAAGTTACGCACACATGTAATGGAAAGTACTGAACATACGTCACAGATGTAACGTAGACTTCAAAACTGAAGCCAGGCAACAAATGCACTTCTACTTCTAACTCGAACCATCATCTTTTGCCAAAGCCCGACCAACCTGACCTCCTTATGGGAGGAGTCGGGAATGCGTTGATTGTTGACTGTGTTCCACTGATGTGGTCTTTTCGCAAGCTTTCAGCCACATTTCATGGCCTTCTTCGGTGGATGGGATTGTTCAGTTGTCACGGAGACGGTTTAGTTGTTATCATGTGAGGTACGTATGTCATTTAGTCACTTGACAGGTGGTCGTACATGGGGGCGATCTCAACCCCCCGTCCATCCTGGAACAGAAACACTGTAGAGATATAAAGACTGCCCATTATCATGTGACCAATACTTCATTCTTGGTCACGCGTTAGTAAGTGGACCCTGGAATGATAATTTTCGGCAAGACGTACATTTACATTTACATTTCCCTGACGAGTGAACTCTTGCGGCCATGTGAGTAATAATTTTCTCTCAGAAGCAGAAGGCGGAAGTAACGTGACTTTACGCCACAACACCTCTTCTGAAGGAGGTCGGGTGAATGGTTTGCTCAACCAAGCGTGCGACTTTTGACTTTGTTTCTTTTGTTGTTGCTGTTTTCTTTTCCTGACCAGTAACATTTGTGCCTGAAAAAAACTCATCACTATAGGCGTCGCAAATCAGAAAGTATTTCATTGTAAGATAGTTCATCCTGAATTATCAAGTCTTTTAGAAAGAACAACACTCTTTCCCAGACTTCATATCTCCATTCCAAGAGGAGGACACAGTGGGAACATTTATGTAAAAATGGAGAACCCCACCCCCCCCCCAAGATGTACAGAACAGTTGAGTTGCATGTTGAAGAGGAAGAAAGAAATACTGTAGTAGAGTAGCGATATCCAGTATTCTCTTTTATCGAGATTAGAAAACTTAAAACGCCAGCTGTCATTACACACACAATACTCAGCAATGCAAACTTTACATTCTGTTCAATTATAAACACGATTAAATGCAATTCCGCTGCAAAACACACCATACACACAGAATTGTCTCATTTTGGCAATAAATGAATACAATGGGTTTTTTATGTTATTTAAGTATTTCAGTCTTGACTCCTTTCCGATGGCCCGGGATCAGGGAGCTCCTCCACCGCTACTGAGCCACCGCTCCACAGTCAAACACAGGACTCCCGGAGGTCCAGACAGCAAAAGTACAAGTCCCATGCTGAGCCATGCTAGGACAGTTCTCTCTCTCTCCATTGCTCCCTCTCTCCGTCTCTCCCTTTCCCTCTCCCCCCACCCCTTAGTGATTAATGGCTAATGCTGCTACAGTACATCTCTATATCCCTCCTCATCCCTCCCTCGCTAATCGTTGTGAAATCTTAGACATGGCCTGGATTTGGCCTCCTGGAGAAAGAGGGTGGGTGGGGCCTGGGGGGTGAATTGGATTGGATTGGAGGGCAATTTCCCCCTCCCACAGCATCCATATCACTTTTGACTTTCTTCTTCCTTGATATGCCATTGCTTCCCTTTATTCCAACGGCTGAAAACATATTTTTTGCACGTTGTCCATTAAGGGTGAGGGACTCTTTCCTTCTTTCCATCAGTTTATGGCACTTCAGAAAACGACTTTCCACAAATCACAATTCTGACAAACAAACTGGAAACATAACCTCCTTAGTGGATGTGATAAGCAAGCTGGTCAGAAGGCTCAAGAGAGTTGAGAGCACACAAAGAAAAGCCCAGAAAAGCACCTGATTTTCTAAAATAGACTTTAAATCAAATTTGATTTTGAAACTGATCTCATAAGAAATAGCAACACAATTTGCTCGTCCATTCAAACATTCAAACATCCAATGTTTAGGTAGGTTGTTCTTGAAATGGGACATCTTCTAAAAATAGAAGACAAATGAAAATAGTGTGACTTTGATACAATGCAACAAAAAAAGCAAGGAGATTGGGTGGCTGGGCAACCAATGAGCGGTTTGCATCCCAACAGTCAACTCTGGGAAACGCTAACCAAGCAGTATCAGTTGCCCTAATTTGCCCTCAGCCGTATAAATGAGAACTAAGTACTGAAGAGATACAGCACGACTCACCTGACAAACGGCAACGGGCAACTAATAAGTGACATCCAGGAAACTCTTTCCGTACTTTTTCATAGGGATGACTTCATAGATCATGACCCTGATGACGTGTCGGTGGCCTGCATAAGCAATGCACACAAACAGTAAAAGGCAGGAAGCCGCGGAACCATGCCTCTGACCTTTTGTCAAAGTCTATACTGCGCATTTAATCAAATTGAATGTATTTGACAAAACATATCTTAACTCAAGGTCCACTTACTTTTTTTCATTTTTTTATCACTACTTTCAATCGCAATCCCCGTCTCTGCCCAAGGATAGTTTACGGCGTCATAAACCATCTCTGGCCGTCCACTGACTCGTGGTCGATGACGTCAGTGAACGGTATGAAAAAAACTCCATGAGCAGGCTTCAATTTGCTGGGGAAGACCTGTGAGGGGTGGGGGGTGGGGGGGGGGGTTGAAACCTTCACCAAAGCTAGTAAGTGGAACTTTAGTCAAGGTTACAAAGTAAGTAGCAAAGTATTATTTTCAAGGACCAGAAATAATTTTCCCCCTCAATTGACCCCAGAAATGAAGGGAACGCAGCGTCGGCTAATTAGATGAATGGGCAGACCTGACTCAAGGCTGGATTTAAACCCGTGTAATCACAACCACAGTGCTTGCACCTGCGCTAACTCACCAAACCGGCATGTAACGGCGTCGCGGAGGCAACACTTCTCATTGTCTGTATTCATACCTCTGGTTTAGCGAGTACCCATCTTCCATTCCGCCCTTTGTTTCTCGCCTTTTCACCTCTTTGTCTGCTAATTATTTGATTTCCTTTCTTCCACTTCCACCCTCCCCTCGCGCCCTCCTCCCCTCCATCTCCATCGCTTCCCCACTTGGCAGCAACTTCCCCGTCGCGGCACTGCACAGCACACTGTATGTACACTGACGGTTATTACCTTGGGGAACGTTTAGCAGCTCTGTGTTTAACACCATATAACCTCCACTGCATCAGCGGCGGCAACGCAGGGAAAAAACCTGGGAGGTGGAAACCAGAGACGGCTCATGTTAGGTGAGTGTTTGACTGATCACCACGATAAAGACGACAAGTGAGAGAGAGAGAGAGAGAGGGAGAGGGAGAGAGAGAGAGAGGGAGAGAGAGGGAAAAGGAGCATGTGACAAGCCCGCTTTACTTCAACCTATTGGATGATCAGTGATTCTTAAGGAGAGGGAACATTTCTTGCGATATCTCTCACTACAAAGTAAATAGAAATCAAAGCCCCTCACGCTCCGAGACAGAAGCACTATATGAAAGAAACTATCTTAACAACCTCCTTCATTTCGGCGCTTTCTTTCCGTCTGTACTTCCCATTGATTTCACGTAACCGGTGTTAAGTGAAACTATTTGAGAGGCAATGGATCCACTTGACTTCCCGTCTCGAAAGGGAGGCAGTGATCGGCATGCCGGCGCGGTCAAATCAAGCTTCCCGGCGAATCTCCCTCTGGTCGTTCCTCATTCATGTGGTTGGACTTTTTGTTTTGACACCCATTCCACAGATCAAGAGTGAAAATCGAGTCGTTGAGTTTCCTCTGAGTTGCGCTGCAGGTTTTCTTCATGTCACGACGGCCGATGAGCCTTTTGAGTCTGCAGCCTCTCGGCAAATTACAGTCGCTCCCTGTCATTCAAATGCCCCCGCCATCCCCCGACTAACATATTGTACACATGAACCAGCCCCTTTTTACATCCCCCATCTTACCTGGGACACCCCCCCCCCCCTCCCCGCTCTCCCGTCTGCGCCCCACTCCGCCCCCCCGCTCCCTGATTGGTGGGCGTTGTCGTCCGTCTCAGAGGAGTTTGAGATCGGTAAGATGAGCGACTTGACAGATAACAGGACTACCAAAGGAGCCAAAGCCGAGACGTGTCCATGTCCATCAATGTGCTTGTCCACAAGCACGGGGGGAGTGTGTGTGTGTATATGTGTGTGTGTGTGGGGGGGGTCACGTAGACCAAACATTGACAGCAGCTCGGGGAGAGACGCTGTCAGGTGATTATAAAAAAAGACAGATAAAAAAAGAGAGCGTTCAGAGGGATTGGGCTCTGAGACATGAGCTCACACACACACACACACACACACACACACACACACACATCTGTACGGGGGTTTCTCTCTGTCCATCCCATCATCCTCCCAGGATATCAGGTTGTAATTGATATATGGGCTCAGCTGTCTCTCCCTACCTCACTGTCTTGTGTGTGTGTGTGTTAAGGTTGACATATACCACTCCTCCCCCCCCCCCGTCCCCTCCGTGCGGGATGGACAGAGATGGATGAGCGCAGGAAAAAAAAAAAAGCGAATAAAAAAAAGAAGAAGTTGCGTCATTCCACAATTCCACAAAAGACCTAATGTGTTATCAAAGTAACTTCCAGCATATTAGCGCCAACCCCCTCATATCCTCTGTCGTGCCCCCCCCCCCCCTCCACCCCCCCACCTCCCACCTCCCAGCACCCGCCGCCTCCCTCTCCCCCTTTGTGGCACCGCTCGCTCGCCTCGGCAAGCTTCCTGAATTAAACTGCCGGCTTCCTGTTCTTTTATATGCACGGCCACATCTGGGGCGCCCGCTCGCAGGGCCCCGCCGCTTAATAACAATCACCTTCCCTTTCACTCGGCCCTGATTGTTTCTAATTCGCCCTGACAGATAGTAGCTGACAAGCCGCCCGCGCCTCCCTCCCTCCGTGACCCGGGCTCACTCAGCACACTTATAAGGCCTGTCATTTTTAATATTTGATTTTCACTTCGTAAAAAGTTATGTGTTTTAGAGCTGCCACAGCCACAGCCACCGTCGCCGCGCCCCCACCTCCCTCCCCACCTCCTCCTCCCCAATCGTATGATGAAATCAGTATTTAACTGAAACCACCAGTCGACGAATGGCTGTCCCTCCCTTCCTCTCCCTTCTTGGCCCTTTCACTTCATCCTTCTTCCCGCTCTCCATCTCTTCCTCCTCCTCTTTCATTAATTGTCTTTCTCTCTCTCTGCCTTCATCATTTCCACCTTCTCCTGTTCTTTCTGTCTCTTTCGCTCAATCTCATCCGCTCTCTTAGTTTATGAGGACAAAGCGAGTGGGGGGAAATGTAACGGGGGGGGCGGTGGGGGGGTGCACGATCGGATGGACTCGCGTGAGCCGCTCTCCAACCCTTTTTTCGCGGGGCCACATCCACACCAGGCGTTCCGCAGCGTATCGACAAATAACCGGCGTCCGCGTCCGTCAGACGCGCAGCTTACCGGCTTCCAGCGTTATTTGCTTTCCATTGATTCCCATTAAAAGGCATATGGAGCCATGTAAAATGCATATCAGGTAGACTGATCATTAAATGAAAGGATGGATTCATCGACAGCTTGACGGATGACATTTTGCCGAGCGATCCATACGGCCCTTCAATGAAAACACAATTTGGAGCTTAAGACAAAGAAGAGAGAAAAAAAAGAAGAAAAAAAAAAAGGGAAAAGAAGGCATTTAAGATGGAGAAGGCGAGCAATACAATGATTAGAAGATGGATTCACAGCAGTACACAAAAACCCATTTTGCATTAACAAATTGACACAATCTTACACACCCAGTCCCAAGTCGCCATCATTTTTACTGATATACATATACTGGTGATACTGGTGATTCACAAAAACTGCACATCCTCACCACTTTCAGGAATTTTCATTGGCCATTAATATTGAAAAATAAAAGGACACATAGGTTTGAATGTGCCTCCTTCAGTGCCGATGCAGGAGGTCTTGCCCCCTTTATGTGGCCATATGCAGAATGTAAGCCGGCAGGGGTCAATGTGGCGGAAAGGCCCGGGAGTTTGCTTCCCTTCACAGACCGGTACTTAATTATGTAACCACAACTGTGCCCTCACCTAAAGTGTTTTAGCTGTCGAACCCTACTTACTTTAATCCAGCGCCACGTGTACCAGCCACAGAGCTCAAACTAGAGTCAGCAAGCCTAATACAATATTTATCGACGTATCCTCATACGCGCGATCTCCTGAGAAAGGTTACTCCACATTTTTCGTGCGTTTTCCTACAAAGCTCCAGCAACACGCATTCATATGCATATGGGTATACATGTATGAGGGAGACCCAGAACCAGGACTTCTGTCAGAACCTGCCACAGTAAAATGAGAGGTTTTCTTGTGGGACTCTGGTGCTCGGAAAAACATTACCGCTCTTGTCCACAGGGACCGCCAAAATCAACACAAAATGAGGAAAAAAAGTTCCTCAGTAGCTTTAATCAGACCATAATATCCACGTATGACGTGTGTAAAAATGTATGTAAAAATGTTGGCCGATAACAAACATGGCCGTTCACTAATCTGCCACTACCGTGGTTAAAGATTGCACGGCAACTACTTGGTATAGGAACGATGGTGTTTGGGGTGTAACTTCTTTTGGTTTCGGGGGCTGGCCTCTCTCCCCTCATCTCCTGTCAGGTCTCTGACTAAAAATAATCTCACTTTAGTCATATTTAAGCACAAAAAACGAAACGACGCACGCTACCATTTGTCTTGTGAGGAAGGTCTCCTGGGTCAAAAAGACAATTTATTTTGTAATACATCATCATCAGACCACTAACGCTGTAAACACTTTTTCTCTTTCTGTCATCGCAGTCAGCCTCGTGCACCCAAAACATTGTCAAACAAACACAGCCCCACCCCCACCTCCCCCACCCCACCTCCCCCACCCCGCCCCGCCCGCCAAGACATACTTCCATTTCGGGACACCAAGGTGCCCGAGGCGCGCCCACTGCCAATCTCCGTCTTTACCCGACGACAAAAACACAACTAATTGGAGTACCACTGCATGTTTTCACTAAAGGCACAATTTAATTACATCTGAGCTGGGAATGAGTATTTTGGGAATGTCTGTATGTTCATTCAAACAAATGGAGCGAATGAAAAGCAATATTTGTTTTGCTTTGATTAGCAAACGGGCAGGGTAATTTGTTAAGGAGTGAATGAGTGAGGGCAGAAAATGTCTGTTTAACCCCCAGCTTTCCAGTGGTGGAATACTTTCTACACACACACACACACACACACACACACACACACACACACTTCCTCCCCTCCCTAAACGTCTGTGTGCCCCTTCCACCCTAAACATTAATGAACTTTTGCTCCTGGCTTTGTGACTCTGACCTCCCTCTTCTGCTCTCTCTCTCTCTCGCTCTCTCTCTCTCTCTCTCTCTCTCTCTCTCTTTCTCACTCTTATATTTTTTTTTTCGACGGCCTCTCTTTTCTGCAGAGTGTCTGTCCTGTGGTCCTCCTGTTCATAAATCCTTTATTAATAACTCAGTGAATAATGTAAAGAGTATTGTTTTCTCCAAGGTTGTATTAATAAACATGAATGAATTTATTTGTCTTCACCAAAGCATGATTAATGCACATTAATGCCTGGATATTGCTCACTCTGCCCTGCATCACCAAGCACATATCAGCCCCCCCCTCCCATAACCCCGTCTCTCCCACCAAAAAAAAAAAAAAGACCTATCAACATTAAATATTTATGGCATAATATTAATGGTTTTGTAAAGAAAATAACAAGTTATTAATC
This sequence comes from Ophiodon elongatus, assembly GCA_016806645.1. Taxonomy (NCBI): domain Eukaryota; kingdom Metazoa; phylum Chordata; class Actinopteri; order Perciformes; family Hexagrammidae; genus Ophiodon; species Ophiodon elongatus. The sequence goes on from JACSYO010002158.1 coordinate 341,898, forward strand.
CTCTGATTAACAACTGATTAACCTTTTTTATTAAACACGTGATCCGTGCATCATCGACTCAGGATATGTCGACTGACTGCGCGGCAGAATAATTATTTTTGTGTCTTTTCTAATTGCAAAAATCGCATGGCTGAACTATATGTGTGTGTATGTGTTTTTTTTTTTGTTTTTTTTTTCTCCTTTCGCCTTGACACATGCACAGATACACCGCTCGCACTTGTTCAAACAACACGAGATGTATGTAGCCCGAGATTACGGCGAGGGGATAAAGGAGAGGAAGAAAATAAAACACACAAACATAACTGGCACATTCTTTTCACATTGAGGGGAGAACAAGAGCGGCGCCTAAATTTAGCGGGCAGATCTTTTGTCAAACAATGGGGTTTAATTCACATATCCGTTTATTCTGCAGTCACTGGCGTGGGGTGGGAAAGTGGAGGGAAACATGGCTGAAGGACAAAACATTTCTTCTCCTCTTTATTTATTTTTTGTCATTGCTCATCTCAAAGCTATTGTCTGCGTATTTTTAGTTCTCATCAACTGAACGACAGTTATGTTGTGTGTTTTTTTTTTTTTTTTTTTTTGACGTAACAGCACCGACTTCAGATCGGAGAAGAATGAGTTAGACACAATTTGAATCTGGAGATCAAATCCACCAGTCTTTTTTTCCTTTCTTTTTTTTTTTTTTTATTTCTTCTTATTATTTATTTTTTTGTGGTGTTTTAGTAGCAGTTTAGTGTTTTTAGAGTCAATAAAAGTGCTCATTATGCAGATTTTCAGCGTGTAATATTTTATGTTGTATTATTAGATTATTTAACTGACGTCTTAATGTGTGACAACGACATATTTTATTTGTTGAGATTGGCTGAAGCGGAGACGTTTGAACTATTTGCTGGTTAGTTTAATCCGTAAGAATGTATCATATTTTTAGTACATATCCCCTATGTAAAAACTTAATCCGCAAAGTAACTATAGGTGTCAGATAACTGTAGTGGAGTAGAGCACAAAGTAGACTCTTTCATTGTATCTTTCATCCTCTCTCCGAATGCCGTTTGTCGAGCATTAGCTGTCCTTTCACTGCAGCTGTTTGGGGATTGTTGATTTTGGACGTAGTTGAATTATTTTTTTTCTCTTTCTTACTCTCAACCAAGCCAGCGCTAGCTGTCTGGAGCTCACGTGTCGCTAACGCATCATCCTAAATAGCCGTGGAGTTACTGTCGGGGCACTCTGGGAATAACAGTTGTCCGTTTTAACCCTTTTATTACCGTTACTCTCATCGGCTTCGTGTGTACTTTCACTGGATTCATAACCAGTGTGTTTCCGATGGGAACTTAATGCTAATCTTTCACTAGCGGTGCTTTGCTTCCTCCCGCCATGAAGCACAATAGAACACTCATTTGACAGCTGCAAAAAAAAAGAAAAAAAAAAAAAGAAACTCTTCACAGAGTGCTGCCCGGGTGTGAAAGAGCTGACCTCTGGTGCTCTGCAGTGTGGGGATCCCACTACACAGTGAGAGTACAAGTCTGAAGCACTGAGGAGGGCAGCGGTTCTAACAAGCCTTTAATAACTCATGGGCATGTTTGTGCTGCTACCGCGACTAAATAGCCATGAGTTATTCAAGACTTTTTAAAACACTACACCCTCTTGAGTCGCTCAGGCTTCTTCAACAGCTCTTAATTTGACAGCTAGTTTATCCTTTTGGAGTCAAGTCATCCCGTTTCAACTCAAACTCGTTTTTCTGGTACACTTTTGGTCGAACCGTTGCTCGCCGAGTCTCATCGGTTTTAGTTGCTATCACTGCTTTTGTTTTCACACAATTGCTTCCAGTAAAAACACTCAGGTTTTGTTCAAGCAACAAAACTACTTGGCTAACGTTAGAAAAATGATCATGGCTTGTGTTAGTAATACTAACGTAACAACGTATCTAGCATGAATAGACGACAACCGCCCTCAGCGGACTTTGTAACGCCGTTACGTTGACAAGCGTGAAGTCAACGTTTAATTCACGGTTTTACACGGGATACAATCTGAGGCCTCCCGGGTGAAAGTCCTGTGTTTGTTTCCCCCATAGCCCCTCCCAGCCGCCCGAATTACATATTACTTTCGATAACTTTCATACGTTCATACCACGTATGAACCATGTCGCCCCACATGCCACGTCACCTGCCCCGTGCATCGCTTGTGATACTACGCACACTTGCCTAAAAAAAAAAAAAAAAAACCCATCCGCAATTGACATATTTGTAGCTTGCAGAAACATACAACGACGACCATATTAATCCATCTGTCTTAACACACGCGGCGAGCAGGGCCAAACGGGATGCCGTGTATGAATAAGACGTTCCTGCTTGAATTGTCTTCGTGTAAAGGGAAGCGCGAAGCGTCAACACGGCTACATTTCCTGCCGCCCGACCTTATGAAACGGCTTACGGGCCTTTTCTCCCGCCCAGTTTTCCGATCCATTAGAGGCCCGAGCAATGCAAAAAGACAGCGCTGTCGATGTGTTCTTGGTGAGCTGCATGAAGGGATAAGTGTGTTGGTGAACACTTGTTGTGATTTTCTTTTTCTTCTTCTTCTTCTTCTTTTTTTTTTTTTATTTTTGCCTATGATGGATCACGGCTCATTCCTGCGGGGGGTTTCCTTTGTTACTCTCCCCCTTTCTCTCTTTCTCCCTCTTTCTTTCTTTCTCTCTCTCCCCTGCTGTTCTAAACACCAACAGCAGGCTTCACCTTGTCTACTTTCCCTTAACCATTGGACCTTTCACACAGGTCACTTTCCCACATCTCTCTCTCTCTCTCTCTCTCTTTCAGATCCATTGTCTCAACATTCATATTCCTCCGTTATCTCCCTTAAAGAACATACTGTCTTTACATCTCCTATTCTTTTCTTTTTTCCTTTTTTTCTTTTGTACTCTCTTTCAACTCCTGCCATCCTGTGAATCCACAGAAACCACTCACACACCCAAACCAGTTAAAAAATACTGGCTTTGAACTTGCTTTTAGTGCTGTTTGTCCTAATTACAGATCATTTCATCCCTGTCAAATAATCTACTCTCACTGTAATGTTGCCCTGGATGCTGATCCTACTGAGGTTCAACCTTATTTTACTCCCCTGGAACTCCCCATAAGACCTGGATTCATCACACGTATTCCCCACGGCCCTCCCTCCTACTTTGCTTTCTTTTTTTTTCATCTTCTTCTTCTCTGTCTCTTAACAGATCTGTCTGTTCTTGGTTTTTTTTTTCTTTTTTTCTCCCCACATTTCCTCTTTTTCATCCTTTTTTTTTGGGTCTTTTTGAAGATATCATTTTTTATGCCTTCATCAAAATGAATTAGCCTGATCCCAAAATACGCACAAGGACATATGGTTTGGCCCAGTTTCTGAAAAGTGGCGGGTTCAGTTTTTGGTCATTCTGTGAAAAGGATGTGTGTGTGTGTGTGTGTATGTGTGTGTATGTGTGTGTTCCTTCATTTACAAGTTGGATTTGCAGGGCCTCTTGGGAGTTGGAAGGTATTTATAGTGCTGCTCACACAGAGGTGGACTTCACAGTAATTAAGAAAGCAGTTAAGGTGGTTAATTCTACTTTTCTGATCACTGTTTTAATCTTCTGTACTGCTATTCTTGAAAGACACACACACACACACACACACACATACACGCGCACGTGAGCACAGAGCGGGCAGGTACATGAGCCTTAAGCCTCTTATGACTCCTTGTCTCCATGCAGCGCAGACACAACACTGTGTCAGGGAGAGGTTTAGGCATGGTGCGGGCCTTCCTTAATTACTGGGGGATTGCTAAGCAGATACGACTGTGCTTTCACTGCTGGGTCAGTGGCGGCCTATGAGATTAGCTGTACACACTAGAATCGGTCATGAAAAATAACCCCAAAATATTTTTTTTCCGACAGAAGTGTAAAGCAACAGGATAGAGTTAACGGAACGCGCCACGCGGCTGATTGACTGCCACTCATTTCCCATTCATTCGGCGGCGACGTCTCTCAATATTTCTGTCAAGAAAAATGTGAATATGTATAAAGGCCCGTGGTCCCCAGTTGCCTCCAATATCTACAGAAAAAAAAGAGCAGCTTTCTGTCTTCACTCTGTAACACTTTTATTGGCTGCAGTAAAGAAACTCACTATGTGAGAGGCAGCCTCTTATTTTTCAAAGAGTCCTTTGGATGTAACACACATGGGACTTGAACTATCTTGTCTTTGTCATTTAAAAGAATAGTACAGACATGAAACCGGAGTGTGTGGTGTGTGTGTGTGTGTGTGTGTGTCTGTGTGTGTGTGTGTGTGTGTGTGAGAGAGAGAGTACTGTCACTAGTAACTTGTCTGTAATGCCAACCCGTTCTCACCGATGCTGATGTGGGTGGGGGGGGGGGGGGGGGTTATGGGTCAAACAAACATAGGACTTTCACCCGGGAGACCACTGTTTGTGTCCTGCGTGAAACCAAGTCAACGTTGAGTTATTTCACTGTAGTTTTGTCACTTCATTTTCTGGACATGGCTAGCGCCAGTAACGAAGCATAGTTATTTTGCTTAACATTCCTCCTTCTTCTAACCCAGCCACGATCTTTTCCGAAGCCTAACCAAGTATCTTTGTTGCGTGAGCAAACCTGAAAACTAAGTAAACCTACGTTGGAAGTTTATTTTGAAAAGATAATGTATTCGTACCGGCTGTGCTGACGGCCCTTGACTCCCTGTTGATGATTGGCCCGTTGGTGTGTGGTGACTCTCACCGAATCGGGTCCTTTGAGAACGCATGACAATGAGCACTGAAGCTGTCCTTCAGGCGTCTGTTGGACCAGCCCACTGAGAGACCTTTTGTAGTTTTTTTTTGTCCCCCATTTTTATTGAAAGAACTTGAGGCAGCAACCCAATTCATAACCATCCCCCCGCCACCCACCCCCCAAGTTCTTATCCTGACTATGTTTAAGCTAAACAATTAGCTGAACCTTAACCTACCCCGACTCTAACTCTGAAAACTCCCTGTAGAAGTGGGACAGTTTTGCACACGAATAGAGTCGCACCTCGTCTCTCATAAAGTAGAGCAAAAGTGGGTGAACACCCACTTTTCCTCTCTCCCCGGAGCACGGAGGCCCGTCACTCTGCTGTGCACACATTCGATTTGTCACTGAACAAATACAGAGACGCGACGGGCGCAGTCAAAACACTCCAAACCATCGCGAGTTCTGGTGGGAGGATGACACTTTTGCCTCCTTGTCACCAGCGCGAGTTTGGACGCACCATCACAGGAGTTTCGGTGACAGCCCAGTGAAGGCTGCTTTGTTTGCCTAAGTCGTCTCCATTCCCTTTAATGAGCCATTATGGTTATGTTTTGTCTCAGTTGTGTTCGTTGGCTGGCTGAGTTTCTGAGACGGCAAGACGCAGGAGAAGAGGGTAGGGGGGCCCGCTGGTGATGGGGGGAGAGGCCCCCTGTCTTCACACCTCCTTGTAGTGCTTCAGGAAAGAGAGGCTATTGGAAAGAGACATTCAGTGGGGAAAAAAAGAGAGAGAGAGAAGAAACGTACCGACATATTGATATTTTATCAAAAACTGGAGCCGGTTATTGTGTTCCACTTCTGATATTGTCGGTTCCTGGTCAATGGCTTCAAAGGAGAGCATTAGGACAATGTTCCCAACAACTATGACCAATTAAATCACCAGCAGCCATATTGTTCCATTAAGATCTTAATCAGTTTTTTTTCCACTTTGACAAAATATGGGCCACCACTGGCCCTCAAAAACTCCTGTTAAACTAGAGAGCGAGCTTCCTCGACTCCTCACCTTAAGTCTGATCAAATCATCTAACCTCTGAAGCCCAAATCCCACAACTAACTAACCAGATTCTGGTTAGTTAGTTGTCACTGAAATTGGGAAGCCATGATTGATTCTACTGAGATCAACAATCACATGACAACAACTTTATTTTTGTAGAATGCACTATCAAAGAAATTCAACTTTCACTTTCTTCTTTTATTTTATGATCTATGGCCTTATAATAGTCTTATACTTCCCAAAATAAATATTTTAGTTCCCCTCTACGTCTAGCCATGATTGTGCCGTTTCTATAGAGGGGCGTGACTTTATATGTTGTAATGAAAAACAAGGCCACAGTGAGTAAAATGTGATGGGATAAAAAAAAAAAAAGCCCAAAAAACTGCTTGGGGTTCAGCGGTTGTATCTCAAATCAAAAAAGAGTCTTGAAGCCAAACTCTCCACTATCCTCCTCCATCTTCTCTTCATCCTCCTTTCCGTTTGTCTCCCTTTGCCTGGAGGTGCGAGGAGCTTCCTGTAACAGAGCGGGATGGAGAGAGATGGTGATGTTGATGATGGGGGTGGTTGGGGGGGAGAGGGGGGGGGGGGGGGTTGGGGGGCTAAGCAGACACTGTGACAACCCACCTGTCAGCAGGTACTCAGTATAATTGGTAAACGAAGGCCGCGGGATAGTAGCGGGGCCCCTTCTCTCCTCTCTGTCTTCGGCTCTGTTCTTGGTTTGACGAGTATTTGAAGTTGCCAGGCAGTCGTCGGGAAGCTCATCCTTCCTGGTTTGGTTCAGAGTAAGACAAGTGGGGGGGGTATTCAACACATGTTAAATACGAGTCGGCCCGAAGGTGATCAGCCGGGGAGCGGACAGCCGGCACACCGTATACGTGTCACCGCGGACACGCGAACGGACAAACGCGCCCACTCGAGACATTCCCTCCTCTCTCTCAATGCCAATCGCCGCCATCAGGCCCCGTTTGCCCTCTAATGAAACCGATTCATCTTCATCACACCCGTCTCGCAGGCTCTCCGACTTACTTTGCAGCGTCGTCAATTAATCCCTCGGGGCCCACTCTGCGCGAAAAAAGGGACATGTAATGCTTTGACATTTCGCCGCGTCCGCATTAGGCACACCCATAGAACATTCCGCTCTGAGCCGGACTGGGGAAGAGTCATAGCCAAGCCTAGAGGTAGAGGATAGCCAGTCAGAGGGATTGGGTCTCTTATAAGCTAGTTAGCTCTTTGGATTCAGTTACTTATGCTGATGTAATAGGGCAATTGTAAGCTGATACTCAAGTCTCTCTGTGACCCCTTTACTGGCTCTTCTTCTCATATTAGGCTACCTAATATATACTTATGCGTATATAGTGTAACGGTAGACTAATACATAACCAAAATGGACTGAACTCAATTGAGGAGTGTATTAGTGTTATGGATCCCCATTTAGGCTTCTTAGATTCTTTCTTTTTTTTTTTTTTTTTTTGAACGTCTGTCTCGGGACTTTTGTTATCTGCGATTTGTCTGCTTTGCTTGCTTCAGTTGGTCCCTCCTAGACATTCGTATAGTCATTGGAACAACTGGGGTCAGCAGTGTAACGATGCAAAGCAAGTCTCCTAACAAGCCTACTGCTCCGGGGCTGTGTGTGTGTGTGTGTGTGTGTGTGTGTGTTTGTGTGTGTTCCCGCCCTCGGCTCGCAGTTGATCCTGCGTCTCGATGGCACGAAACAGCTTCACGGGGCCAACTTCTCCTCGAGGCTAAACATCATCATCTTACTTGGATGTGTGCGTATCTCGAAGGCAACTCCGTGGCCAGTTAAGAGGCAGACGTGCTCCACTGGAGTCGGTGTTTATCGTCGCCCTGAAGGAATTCAGCATTTTAAGAGGGTGGCGATTGAAGAGCAACGTTTCTTTTTTTCTTTTTTTTTTTTTCTTTTTCTTTTCTCCAAGCCGCAGAGGTGTAAGGGGTCAAAGATCAAGTGGAGTTCCCGCATCACGTCAATGACCATCCTTGAACGTAGACGGGTTACAATCCAGTATCACTACTAATTACATTAATGTTGACAAACCATTCATGACAACCAATGACAACCCTGCCTCCTAGAAGTTTATACGCTACAGATTTTCACACAATTATGGTGAGGAGAAACACAAAATCGCTGCTTGGGTTTTTTTTCTCTTTGTTTCATGTGGCGGAAGTTTTTACTTCAATGTACGTTTGTGTATAGTGGGTGTGAAGGGCAGGACTTCCTACCACTGGAGGAACTGGTGTTGGAGTCCCGAGTCCCACTTTTGATTAGATTTAGGTCATAGAAGCACTGATGTTGGAGAACGATCGTGGTTTCAGTCAAATGTCAACATGGTAACGGTACACTTTAGGCTTTTTTCAGTGTTTAAACAAGACCGAGATCTTTCTTTAATCTAAACCTTCGTGCAATGAAAAACTTGGTAACGTCACTAGTAGGTCAGAGGGTTGCCCAACATTTTACAAGTTTGTTCACATCATAAATACATTCAAACGCATCCATCCAACATGATGCTGTGAAGATCCACAATATCTCCCAGCATCTTTTATTCACTGTAGAAATTCAGAATGTAATAATGATTGCTGATACGTACGCCAGCATGTGAATAAGGTGAAGACTGGCACTTGTTTTTTTTTCCCGCTTTAAGCACTGAACATATTGTGTCGTCGACATACAAAGATATTTGTAAATGAGTTTGGATGAAGATGTTTTCAGTGAGCGAAGCCTGAAGTTTCACCGGTTATCAACGTTCTCCCGGGCAACGGGGTTGTCTATCATGCTTTCATTCTCCCTGTGCTACACTACGGAGGCCTGAGAGTGTGACCATGTGGCTCCTTCAGACTTATATTAATCATAATGACCTGGCCGAATCAATCAAACCAACGCAGTTTGGGTCCATTTTGGGGAAGTCAAGCAAACGGCTTCCAATGTGCTCAGACGGTCTTAGGATTCCTGTTCAATGGTTCCTTGTTAAAACTCAAGGAGGGACTTTTTTTCCCGAAAAGTTTGAAATAAGACATTTTCAATACCTGGACTCAAGCCATGGTTCTTAACTTCACTAATATTGTATTCCTTCAATTATGTCCAGCTGTCACGTTCCACGGATCAGGCTTTTAATTCATCTCAGATTTCCTATTGAAACGGGGATAATACAGTTGTGTTTTTGTTGAGGATACTAATGTCGACTGTTTTATGGCGGATTGTACGTGATTCCTGTTTGTTGATGATGTTTGTTTGCCTCAATAGATCTGTCTGTGTGTGTGTGTGTCGCTGTGTGTGTGTGTGTGTAAGATGGGTAAACTCTATTTGATATGCCCAGCCACCGATATGTAGAACAACAGCGCTAGGCTTCTATTGTCTCGTGCTGCTCTATGGGGGTTAGCTGGCACTGCTTATGAACAGATGTGTTTCAAATCATTGTTGTTATTTACCAGTGATAGGCTGGAGCTCAAGAAAATGTCCCCCTGTTCTGATTTATTCATTCGGACAGTGGATTTACGCGGAGATGCTTGAAACCTGGATCTTTTCTGCATGGATAGATGGGCAGATTTATTATTCATGAAGCTAATGCATTGTTTCTGTTGCTTTATATCTCTTTTTTATTTTTTTTGGTTCTCTCATCCTGCTCTTTTTTTTTCTCTCCCAGCCCCCCACGCCCCCTCCCATCTTCTCGATGGCGCACTGCATTCTCTCAGGCAAAAGGTTGGCAGTTAAATGTCTGTGTTGAAATGAGAAGTTTGAAAGACGAAGCGCTATCTCTGTATTTATATATATGTGTGTGTGTGTGTGTGTGTGTGTGTGTGTGTGTGTGTGTGTAAACTGATTTAAATCGCTCTTTGAGCCCTACAGAATGGCGCTTTAAATGTTAAATGGGGGTTGAAGCCTGCCTGAACTAATTTGTAGGGCTTTGCACCATGTTGACATTTAAATGTGATAAGAATAGCAAACTGTACCGCCGACCTATTTTGAAGATGCTTTCGGAATACATTCGCATCAACTGTGGCCTATAATTAATAAAAAAAGACAGGCCTCCCTCGCTCCAGATTTGATTATAATACAACCTTATAAACACACCAGGGATAGATGAGAGGAGACGAGGGGAAGAAGAAGAAGAAGAAGAAGAAGAAGAAGAAGAAGAAGAAGAAGAAGAAGAAGACGAAGAAGAAGAACTAGGGGAGGGAAGAAAAAGAGAGACGAATAACAGGAATAAAAACAAGAGAAATGATGGGGGCAGGAATTAAGAGGGAGGTGGATTGCGAACACCTGGTCTTTGAGGCAGATTGCGTTGGCTGGCTGCTGTGCTATCACATTACTGTGATCCTGCCTCTCTTGTTTGTCAGAGAATTGAGGAGAGAGAGAGACAGGGAGAGAGAGATAGAGAGAGAGAGAGAAAGAGAGAGAGAGAGAGAGCGGGTGGTGGTGGTGGGGTATGGGGGGGCGGGGTTGGGGTGTGCAAAATCAGCATGCAAATAACACCACATTGTTAACTTAATCAGATGCAGGGGGAGAAAATATGGAGAGGGATGGGAGGAGTGCGGTCGGGTTGAAGGGGAGGGGAGAGGGGGGGCGGGGGGGGGAAAGGGGGGGGATTGCCAAGGAGGTGAGGCAGAAAGGAAGAGGGATTTTTTTATTTATTTTTTTGCGGCGATGGTGAGACGGCAGCAGAGGGGTGCACAGATTATAACCCACCCACACCCACGGCTCCACCTCCCACCAACTGCCCACATCCAACACCCCGGGGCTGCTCTGGAACTCATGGAGGAGCTGCTGCATATGTGTGTGTGTGTGTGTGTGTGTGTGTGTGTGTGTGTGTGTGTGTGTGGAGAGGGGGGTGGTGGGCTGGTGGGGGGAATGTGAGGGCTGCAGCCTCTTCAGCGCTCCGTCAAGTGGCAGGCACAAAGCGAGCTAGCTAGCTAGCCGGTGTCAGGCGTTTTCATGACACCCCGCCGTAAATGTCAAAGATATTCCTGCCAGGAACAATGAGGGAACGCGAGGTTCCCGAGCGAGCCGCCTCTCAGACACCGACGGCAGCGGCTGCTGTGCTTCTCATGAATACCAAGCCGCTCCTCCCGAAAGGCCGCAGCTGCGCCATTGGGGATTTTTTAGGAATCTGTTCTTTGAGGTTAGCACCTGATCGGACGGGGATACATGAAGCTCTATCTTCCCTGCGCGGTGTTTGTTTATACATATTCTTTTTCCCGTCATAACATGATCTACATACACAGACGTGTGTGTGGGTGTGTGTGTGTGTGTGTAGTGGGACAGTGTGAAGGGGCAGTTACAGGACAGTGCGTAAGCTCCAATACAAATGTGCTTGTGTGTGCGTGTGTGTGTGTGTGTGTGTGTGTGTGTGTGTGTGTGTGTGTGTGTGTGTGTGTGTGTGTCTCGAGGGACAAGTTCATGCAGTGTATTACAGAGAGGTCATTTTTCATTACAACCATCCACTGCCCTAATGAACTTAGCCCCCCACAAGAGCACGCATCTACAAAAGTGCGGCGTGCGTGCCCTGCCTGCCTGCGTGCGTGCGTGCGTGTGAGTGAGTGTGTGTGCGTGCGTGCGTGCGTGTGTGCGCCGTGTCTTTTTAATGAGTGTGTGTACTGTAGCCTTTGTTGTGGGAGATAAGTCTGTGACGATGCTGAAGGTCAGGCAGGGCAGAGAAGAATGAGAGCAATGCAGTGTTGGCCGGGACAGACAGCTCCGAGCTGATGCTCATGGTGTCGACAGACGCAGGCAGTCCTGGACCACGGCCACGGCATACCTTCTGAGACCAGCACACACACACACACGCACACACACGCACACACACGCACACACACGCACACACACACACACTCACACACACACACCAGATATACTTGTGAGCATCTCAGTTTGGATATTGACTAAATGTATTTTGCACAAAACATTCATCTTAATCCTAATTATTATCTTTTAATTGTAGCTATTTCAACAGCATGTTAAATGCAGACGCTCGGTCACTGGCCCTGCAGACGCTCTACAGACGCTCTACAGACGCTCTACATACGCCTCGTCAGGGGACGGCGCGTCAGTTTTCCCCGCGTTACACGCAGAGTGTCTTTTCGAAAAACAAACTTCCAACGTAGGTCTACTTAGCTTTTAGGTCTAGTCAGCAAAAGTACTTGGTTAGACTTGTGGGTAAAGATCGTGGCTGGGTTCGCCCGCCGTGTACAACACGCGCGTTTATGTAATGTTACATATGCGGCGTCCGTTTAGTACACAAGCTACATAGCAAAGGGGAAAGGAAAGCCTCCTGGGTGAAAGTCCTGTGTTTGTTTTCGACCCGTAAACGCACCTCGATCCCTTCCCCGCTCTGACCTTCAAGCTCCTGATACGACATCCGCTGCTCCGACCGTCTCATGAAGACGTGGCTGACGCCACAGCTATAGCTGGAAGCCCGGCGCGCCTCACACGGACAAAACACACACACACACACACACACACACACACACACAGACAGGCTTCATTTTATTAATTTTATTTTGCACACACATGAATTATCTGCACACACACACACACACACACACGGCCTACAATCGAGCTGTTGCGAGTGTCCAGGTGTGCCTGCATGAGTTTTGCACACTCTGAACACGTGTGTGTATTTGTGTGTGTGTGTGTGTGTGTGTGTGTGTGTAACAGTGCGTTTTGTAGTCCGGTTCACAGAGAGGCCTTCGAAAAAAAAATAAAAAAAGTGCTCCTGTGAGGTTTCACCCAACTTCTCCTTCCGGCTTTAATCACGGCTGCCTTTCACCGAGGCGTTGGCATCGACGCAGACGCTGACATGTCTCTTCCTCTCTCACTCCTGTGTCCCCGCCCCCCCCATCGTCCCTCTTTCATTTCTTTTATTTCCTCCCGTGAATCTATTCACCCCCCCCCTCCACCCCGCCTCCACCTCCCTCCAACCCCCCCCTTCTGATCTTAAGAGCAGTCGCCACGGTGTTTTTCTGATAAAGTCGGGTAGATAAACATGCTCTCTCTTACGTCCCCGAGGCCCTCCGCCCTCTCTCCCGAGAGCACACCCCTCCAAAGCACTTCCTCTGCCACAATTAGTCTGTAATAAATACACCCTGGCCTTAAAGTAGATAATGCACATTTCACTCCCACTCGTTCTTTCCTTTCATATTGAGTGCCACATTAGCTCGCTGTACATATCTGACTTTCGAAGCGAAAGGATGGGAAAGAAGAGTGTGGTGATTTGCCCCTTTTTTTTCTTTTTCTTCTCTTCTCTCTTCCTCCTCAGCCACGCCGGCGAACAGTGCGTGAGAACAATAGACGTCATAAGGCCACTAAGAGATATTGTAACACACATGCGGAGAGTCGCAGGCATTTCCACTCAAGTCTGAGCTTCTTGATGGCTTTGATAAGATTAGTTTGCTTTCTTAAACAGGAAGTGTGCTGCTTAAAGAAAAAAAAAAAAAGAAAAGAAGAAAAGAAAAAAAAAAAAGACACCGCCTGGTTGCATAATAAGTTTAACTACTTCTCGGAGAGCTGAAGTTCCCTTCAAACTCTTCAGATTAACGGCAGAGAGAGGAGACGCAGAAAGTGAGAGAGAGGAGAGAGAGAGAGAGAGAGAGAGATGGAAAGGAGGGAGTTTATCAAAGTGATGGAATAAAGAGAGATTTAACACGGTCATATTAAAAAGAAATGCGGCAGTTTCAATATTTAAAAATCCCATTTGCTTCGACAGAAGAGCTTTTTCATTCAAGAGCATATGGCAGCGGTACCTGTATCCAGCCTCCCTCTCTTATCTCCGTCAAAGACAAAGGGGAAGAAGAAGAAGAAGAAGAAGAAGAAGAAGAAGGGAGCGTGGGAGGGGGCTGAGCGGGGGAAAGAAAAAAGAAAAAGATACTTTCAAACAGACATTCAGACATTGAAGAATCATTCAATTATCGGCAGCATGATGTAAAATAATTACCTGACTCGCTTCCTGTAATGAGCGCCGCTAATTAGCCATAGACTTGTGTTTTAGAGAGAAAGTCCCAAACTCCCAACTGCAGAGAAGCTGTGAAAAGAAATGTTGTATGTTGAGGTATGGCACCCCATCCGTTCTCACACACACACCTACACACACACACACACACACACACACACACACACACACACACACACACACACTGACTCTTCACTATAGGCTCACTTGGCTTGAAGGCACAATTTACCTCCCAATGTATGCACACAGCTCTCGGTAAATAGTCGAGAGTGCAAAAAAAAAAGGATCCTTCTTCTCTTAATTAGCTGTGTAACAATTAAAGTCTCCTCTTAGTAAATTGAACCTTTGTCTCCCTTTGCCTCCCTAGTTTGATTTCAGCACCTGTCACAACAACCCCTCCCTTTACCACCACCTCCACAGCCGCCATACACCCACCACCATTACCTCCACCTCGCCCCCCCTCCACCACCCCCCCCCCTCCTCCCCACCTTGACTGTAGTCATTATGCAAAACTCTACCAGAATGCGGCCCAGCATGAGCGGAAGGAAAACAGCAATTATTTCTGATATTCTGTTATTTAGGCCGTATTGACATTCAACTACTTTCTCTTCCTCTCTGTTTGTCTCCGTCTCGCCGCCGCCACCTGAGAAACAGAGTGAGACTCCACTCGGCTTTTTAGTCTCAGCCTTGAGTCGTGTATGTCATCGCCGCAGTCACTCCGCGAGAGACAAAGGCAGCGCTGGCCCCATAATGTGACCTACAGATTTCTCTGTGTGTGTGTGTGTGTGTGTGTGTGTGTGTGTGTGTCTGTTTGCAGCGCAGAGGGTGACCAGTGATGTAAGCTGTGACAGATACACTGTGGTCATTGTCTCTCTGACCTCTTTCTTTACCGCAGTCTATCCATGCGTGAGCGCTCCGCACCGCCATGTTTGTTGTCTCGCACGCACACACACACACACACACACACACACACACCCACAGAGACACGCATGCACCCGCGCACGCCCGTGTTGTGTGTCCTGGTTTTCTGACTGATTTGACAGGGAGAAGAAGAGTTTAGTCACGAGACACGCAAGCAAGACCGGAGCACACGGGTACATTACTGAACATCAGAGCGAGGGGGAAGTTGATCGTTGAGTCACACTGGCTAGAAATAAAACCACAAATGGAACCCGGCATTAATATACATACAATAAAAAAAAAAAAAGAGAAAATGTCTGAAGAGAAAGTACCGGAAGTTAAAAACTGGGCCTGTAAAGATCACACTTTAAACTGTCAGGAGAAAACAAAAGCTGCAAATGATTGTTCCGTTTTAGTTTTTTATGTTTAAAGTGGACCTTGCTGGTCAGTGGTGGTCTGTCTGAGGGGGAGGGGCCAAACATATCAAAAGGGCACCAGCTGCATGCAGTGTGGCACCAATACGCAGAGCGTTTTCGAGCATGTATGGCATTTTTCTCTCTCTTTTAATGCCACCACAAAGGGCATTTCATTGTGTTTTCTCCACTGAAAGTGCACCTTCATCATGTTTTCTCCACTGGAAGGGCCCTTACTCACCCCTTTACGGGGCCCTTTCCAAAGGGGTGCCCTTTATCATGGTTTATCTGCCATAGAGGCATCCAAGAGGACACTTTTGCTGTCGTTTGTTCCAACATAGGCACATCAAGGGGAACAGCCCCCCCCCCCCTCCCCCCCACTGTTGCTGGTGTTTTCGCCTGATTTACATTTAATAGGCCGTACTTCTCCACGTCCGTAGTGATTCACAGTTTTGGGCGAGGTATCAAATGTATTTTTTTTCAGGTCGCAATTGATTTCCAGCCATTTTACTACACTGCGTAAATCAATATGCAGATACTTAACAAACTATGTCATGCCTGTGCTCTGTTGTCAACAATGTGGCATTGTTAATGTGGATTTGCATTACAGCATGCAGGGGAAATTGATCCAACAATGGCTGCCTGGAACACATAGCAGCATGAATACATTCAAAATCGGAACTACAAAAAAGATGAAACAATTCAGGGTTAGCTTCGTAACTTTTTACAGATTTTTCAATGGCATCTCGTCTTCCTCGCTGAGCGGAGGTGTAGTTGTTGTAAAAGGGGGTTTGTTGTAAACATTTTATGTTTCTTGAATGGGATTCTCTCAGTTTCTCTGGTGCTTTGCACCAGTATTTTGTTTGTATTCATCTAATAATTTCAGTAGAAATGTTTAAGAATATAATTTAACATTTTCCCAAGAACGATATATATATTTTTGTATCAAAGCCTCTGGAACAGCATGTCGACCACCACCAGCTAAAGTTAAAAGGGGTTTATTGCAGGTTTTCCCCTTGGTTCTGTTAGAGAAGCACTTCCTTCACGTGTGCCTCCGGATTAAATACCTCGAGCCATCGCCAGTTCACTGGCACACAACACCAGTAAGAAACAAATGACTATTACCATGAAATGTATTTATTTATTTATTTTTTTCGTCACTGAGCTTCACTAAAACAGCGACCGCTTAACAAATGTTCGGCGCTATTAATCCCGCGCCCGCCGCTTTATTCGCTGCAGCAGGGGTCTGTCCACGCCGCTGTGGCCGCTATTGTAGAGCACTCGGGAGGGGAGAAGTGCTCACAGATGTATACGCGCGCACACACACACACACACACAGACACACACACACACACACACACACACACACACACAGACACAGACAGAGACATCTGCAGGTCACCATCATCATAGTGGGAATAATACCAGGGATGGTTATCATAAAGGGAAGCTTTGAGCTCCCGGCCGTCTTGGGAAGATGATTTGGCTGGCCCGGAACAATGAACTGTGGGAATCCGCTTGTCCTGCATTGATCTTCCTCCCATGGCATCCCCTGCAAGGCTGTCAGAGCGATGGGCGGATAAAAAGGCCCACAACATTTTTCTTCCCCCCCCACCCCGCTCTCACTCCCTCCCGGTGTCTTTCTTTTCTCTCTGTAGGGGGAGGTGGGAGGGGGGCGGGGGGGGGGGGCTCCCACTGATCAGCGGGGATGAGCTGAAAGTTGAACTACCTGTTGACAGGAGCTCTTAAACAGCCCTCAATGACATATTGTGTGAGGGAAAGCGGGAGGGGCGGGGGCTCCTGTTCATTCATATTTGGCACCGATCTATGGAGTCCGTGCTCCCATGAAGGCCTTGCTCATATTTTCAAGGGGGTTATGTTAATCCCACGTATTATTATTATTATTTTTTCTGTAAGTTTGATATTTTTTGGATGTTGTGATCGCGTAAAAAAAAAAGAAAAAAAAACGGATGCCTCTTTTGGTCTTTCTAGTGTTTTGCTTTACATGGTGGGAGTGCGGCTGGTGTTTTGGGCCTCTTTCAGGCTCCAAGTAGTAGTAGTAGTAGTAGTAGTAGTAGTAGTAGTTTACAAATTATTGTAAATATATGCATTCAAAAAGAAATCACAGAACAGTAAATGCGTGTTTGTTCATATCTGTAAAAATATATATTTTAAATATATTCCGTATTTCAAATTAAATTGAGACCAGATCTGATCGGGGCCGTGTCTGCACCTCTCCACCTAGTTCCCCTTTAAAACACAACACTCCATCTCCGACGCTTCACATCTTTTCTTTTTTTTCTTTTTTTCATTTTTTTGACAATGCGGAGTTTTTCGCGTTTTTGATCAAGAGGCTCCAGGGATGGGATGTAGTTGGGATTGAATCCGGCCGAGGGGGTTGTGTGACTCCCTTCCACGTGCGGTTCAGAGTGTTTTCGCCTCATTACAGAAAGTAATAAAGCAGCCAAGTCAAAGAGCGAGAGAGAGGAAGGAAAACAAGGCAGCTTCTTTATTGAATTAATTAGACGCCTCGCAAAGACCACCTGCAATAGAAGCGAAACCCCAGCCAGGTGGAAACTCATATCAGGTCCGCTCTCCCTCTCACTCCAACCAAACCCACGTTTAGGTCGCTTGGTTCAGCGAGGAAGTCTTGACTTTGAAAACATACTCACAGCTTTTGAATGCATCGGATTGTCCCTTGCAGCTTACTCTTAATATTTAGCATTCAACTCTGCATGTAACACAGGGTAAACATTGTCCCTTCAACCACAGACCAGTGCAGCTGCCACCCCCCCCCCCCCCCCCCCCCCCCCCCCCCCCCCCCCCCCCCCCCCCGCCCCCACACCGTCACATTAACGATTTGGTGGAAATATGATGGAATTCAGCGCATTGTGAATAATGATTGATTTGTTTAATGCAATGAATTACTTCATTAGGACTTAATGAGGTATTGCATTGTGATTAGTCGATGGGATTTGTGTCGATACATGTCAAAATAACAAAGTAAAGTCCAACTAATGGCTTTTCGATTCCTTCAGTTTCTCCCCATCTTGTCTTAAATGTCACAGCCAAAGTTTCACGACAAAGCCCGGGGCCCCCGAAAAGTGAATTCACGAAGCGTATTTGCTTGAAGTTGTTTATTTTAAATATGAATTCATAACAGGTAGCTCATTCCTAATATTGACACTGTCTTTCATATACTTTATGTGGTTACAATTAGGGAGAAACACATACAAATCCCTTATGCATTTATGATGCATGGTGCCATTGATAAGACCGGAATGAACTGAGCACATTCAAATGCTGACTGAAATACACTTCCATTGTGTTACAGATACCACTTATAATTAAGCTGAGGCTCGAAGAGAAAAAAAAAAAAAGAAAAAGAAAAAAGAAGAGCAGAGGAGAAAAATGCATTTAGAGAAACTGAGTGAAATCAGTTTCTGTGCGCGAGTGCGCGGAGGACTCTGTGTGTTTACGGGTGCACGTGGCGCTTTGCTGAATATTAAACCGCAAACTATAAAGACAACAACTGAACCGTCGTGAGAAAAATGCGAAAGGAAGTCTTTGTGGTTTCAGAAGGTATCAGAGGGAGCCAATAGTTTTTATAATGAGACAGCGTTGCTGTACATGCCAGGAAATGATAAGGTTATACAGGTTAGAGTAGCGGCCGACAGATACTGTACCAGGCGCAGCGCTACAGAGTGGATGTGTTGTTCACACCGGAGTCGACACAGCCACGGCAGAGACAGTGAGACATAATGGGGACAAAGTGGCACCAAGTCTCTCCTTAATACGACGGGTAAGAATGACAAGACCTCAGCCTCGATCTTCCAAAAAAAAGCAGGAAAAAAAAGCAGAGTACAAATATACTGCATTCAGTTGTTTTTTTCCCCCCCCTCGTGCGTTTGACGGGCACTTCTTCTCTCGACTCGCAGCAGTCAGGGTGAGCTGTTGTTGTGATATCTGTTGGGCAGCCATTTGATAGCGCCGGGTGAGTTGCACTAGTGTCTTTTAGAGGGCATGCGCATATTGAATTGTTGTCTGTAGTCAAAGGGGTTGTGTATGAGCCTGTGTGTGTGTGTGTGTGTGTGTGTTTGTACTTGTACATCACCCTCAGAGTCATCGCGCGCGCGCGCGTGTGTGTGTGTGTGTGTGTGTGTGTTGATGTGAGCAGAGGGAGGATGTCACATAAGAAATGTCCTTTTTAATCAGGGGGAAAAAATATAAAATGACTGGGGAGCGGGGCGAGCATATTAATGTGTCTCATTTGCATACGCTCGTCAGCCAGGATACGTTTATAAAAAAAAACACAAACTGGATTCGTCAGTTCGCTTCACATTATTCCATTGTCTATCTGCCTTTGTTATATGTTAAAGATAAAGGCAGAAATCAAATTGAAGAAAAGGGCAAGCTGCTATCTCCCCAAATGAGCAACAGCTCATCAGCCTAGTTTAAATCACAGATTTCTATTCCAAAAGGCAGCCGCCTCCGTAAAAAAAAAAAAAAAAAAGGGCCCATTCAAATAAGGTCTCCTCCGATATATGCACGCCCCGTGATGGAAGCTGGGGGTGTCACATAAATACAATTTAAAACCAAAGCCATTCAAAGCAGTCTAACAAAGTTTTTATCTTTCTTACCAATATTATTCCCGCCATAAATGTACACATATACGGCAATGTATATGTGTACATCTTCAATCAAGTATAAACTTTTTTTATTATTAGGCTTTTTTTTACGACGCTTTATTTCTCAGACGAGCGTGGCATTATTCAAGTCACACGAGAGCGCGGCCATAACATCGCTCGTAAATTTAAGTGGGCTTTGACAGGGGCATATCTTGCTGTTCCCCATAAGCCTGCAGAACATAGCATGCCCATTATATTCTTGATGAATTCAGTAAAATTGCTTAAGATACATGCGGGGGGTTGGGGTTGGGGCGGGGGGGGCGTGGGGGGGGGCACAAGGAGAATTCAAAGGGCAGCCCACAAGTGTCACATTCCTTTAAACACAAGTGGAAGCTGCTCACAGTGTCTAATTCATGTCCGCTAGATAAGAATCCACCATCGGCAGTGTGTTGGAGGGGCCGGTGGCTCAAAGAACAGGCACCCCTTATGTCTACTAACCTCCTACTGACGGGCGATAGTGACGGAAGAGGGGAAAAATTCAAATGAAGGAGAAAACAAATGAGCCGAGCACAATGTGGAGTCCTCCCTGCTCTCGACACATACTGTAGGTGGAGAGAGAGAGAGAGAGAGAGAGAGAGAGAGAGAGAGACAGAGTCTTGCAGAACCTCAGCTGCCCTTTGAGCCTGTAAAGTGTATACCGAACATGTGTGCACATATTTTTAACGTGGGTGCGCCCCATTGCTGCCAGATTGTGTCCATAAGCTGTATAAAATGATCCCACTTGTTCTCCAAAGTGAACTCACCTAATGCCAGTGCCTTACACTGCCTCTCCATGAAAGGATTTCTTTCTTTTTTCTTTTTTTTTTTTTTATGATTATAATCACGCGTTATAGCACAGTGGCTTCCACAGCATACTAATCAGCTTAATGAGATATTATACAATATTTTGTTGACCAAAGCAGAACCGTGGTTATTGTTTCTGAGGGCTTGACCCCTGCCAGCAGCCAGAGGAAGTGTGCAGATAGATGTTTATACCTCTCCATCTGGAGAGCAGATGGATCGGCATTAAAAGCAATGTTATTATTATTATTTTTGGGGGTTATTTGTTCACTGATGTTACACATACGAAATGGAAACCCTTTCACTGACAGTACAACCAGAAAGCCTCGGTATGTTTCGGTAGCATTACAGCAACCCGGGACTACACAGCAGGCAGAACAAATAAAGTAAATGCTACCTCCTTATTCCTCTCAATCGTGTGTCAACCAACGAGACTTTGGCAACCCGTTTTAACACAGCCAACTGTTGTTTTCTCCATCCTAGAAACTATATATATGTATAATAAAATAAAAGATCTAGGTAGAGAGAGGAAGACAGGCAGAGAGAGAATTGGGGGAGTAGAAAGAAGCAGAGGGAGAGCAAAGTGATTCACATCAAATGTAGTGCGCATCTTTAATGGTATTTTGCGCCAAGACAAGTGTCGTGGCAACAAGATAAGACTGTTGTGTTTACTGGAGTAACCCCTTGGCTTTAAGTGCTATTGTTAATATCATAATTGTAGTATTGCGGTGGCTCCCCGACAATGCCGTTGCTCCGTTTCATTAAGGCGTGTAATTGGAGGAATTCTGATAGGATGGGCACAAGTAGCTTAATTATACACTGCTCACTGTGTTTACAGAGTAATTATTCCATCCAAAATGGTGTTACATTTTGAAAAAAAAGTTATATGGAGTCACAGCATTTCTCCAGGCCCTTGGAGCTGACAATTCTCGCAGTGCTCTATGCATCAAAGGCAATACATTTTATTTCCCTTCACTGGGTGACACAGCACAGGTGTTGTTTTTCCTAAGAGAAGAATCACATTAGTCCTGAACATGTGGATGGAAAATATATTTAATTTGCAATCTGGGAAGCAAATACTAAGAGATCCATGCAAAAGTATCTTTTCAATGCATCTTTTTGTCTTTTACTTTTTCTGAAACGTCTGTTGTTTTCAAATATTTCTAATTCTATTAATTCTAAACTGTTTCCTTTTTTTCTGTTTGGTTTTACAGGATGGAGGACTCTAGTTTGTGTCTTGGTGTGTCGTCAGCGGTGCCTGACGCTGATGCCCATCTGAGCAGTGCTGTGTTAAATGGCCGCTACCCCATCAGTCAAAAGCTCCACCAGCTTACTGCCCAGCTAGGACACGCCTTTCCTGACCTACACCGCCCACAGCAGATCCCTGAAGAGAAAGCAGCCACGCCTTTGGACGAGAAGACCCACCACGCGGCCCTGGCCAGTCAACCTATCAGCAGTCAGATGGCCCTGCTCGCCAATCAGCTCAACCGAGACATTGACGCAGGGGCACTAAGTGGGTTGAACGGGCGCGTTGACCTGCAGCAGTTTCTCAACGGCCAGAACTTGGGCATCATGTCCCAGATGAACGATATCGAAGATGACGCCCGCAAGAATAGGAAGTATCCCTGTCCACTGTGTGGCAAGCGCTTCCGTTTTAACAGCATCCTGTCACTGCATATGCGCACGCACACAGGAGAGAAGCCCTTCAAGTGTCCCTACTGTGACCACCGAGCGGCTCAAAAGGGCAACTTGAAGATCCACCTCCGCACCCACAAGCTGGGGAATCTTGGTAAAGGCCGCGGCCGTGTCAGAGAGGAGAATAGGCTGCTGCATGAGCTGGAGGAGAGGGCCATCCTTAGGGACAAGCAGATGAGAGGGAGCGGCAGTCTCCTCCAGACACCTCCAACACCCCATTTGGGCATCAATAGCAGCTCCAACACCCATCAGCAGCAACTAGGCTCAGCCTGTGGCCTCCTGCTCCCCCCCTCTGGCCTTGCCACTCCAGACCCAATTCCCCAACCCTCTTCTTCACCCAAGCCGGCTGGCACCCAGGATGAACAGTCCTTGAACCCAACTACAGGCTTCCGCTGTACCTTCTGTAAAGGGAAGTTCAAGAAGCGCGAAGAACTGGACCGCCACATCCGCATACTCCACAAGCCCTACAAATGTACCCTGTGTGAGTTTGCTGCCTCCCATGAAGAGGATCTGATAAGTCATGTGGAGAAGGCCCACATCACAGCCGAGAACACACAGGGCCAGGGTGTTGGTGGTGCCGGTGGCACGCAGGTGGCCACTGAATTCCGCTGTGAAGTGTGTAGCCAGGTGTTCAGCCAAGCTTGGTTCCTTAAGGGCCACATGCGCAAGCACAAGGACTCCTTTGAACACTGCTGCCAAATCTGTGGCCGTCGCTTCAAGGAACCCTGGTTCCTCAAGAACCATATGAAGGTGCATCTCAACAAGCTGGCAATCAAGAACAAGCCACACCAGCCCAGTGAGCAGGACATGGCTGCCGTCAATAGCATGAGCAATCTAGCACAGGAAGCTCATGCCAACCTTTACTCCCGCTACATCTCCTGTCTTCAGGGAGGCTTCCTCTCACCAGACAAACAAGGCCTGAGTGAGCAGCATCAAATGTTGGCTAAAGCAGGGATAGCCATGAAGGAAAAGGAGATGCTAGGGAAGCTGCTGGGGCCAATGGCAGGAGGTATGGGCCATGGACTTGGAGAAAATGAGAAGCGCTCACTCCTGGGTTGTCTCAACCTTGTGCCACCACTGAAGTCGAGCTGCATGGAGCGCCTCCAAGCAGCTGCAAAAGTGGCAGAGATGGACTCCCTCAATAGCTACCAAGCCTGGCAGATAATGGCTCGTGGCATGGCTATGGACAGGGCCTTCATGCCTAAGGAGCAGCACCCGCACCATTTACCCCCAGGGCAGGAAGATGAGATGGGTGGTACTGGAGCCTTGGCTTCCTTCTCAAAGGAGAAACAAGACTACTTGATTGCTTCCAATGATAGCTCCAAGCAGAAGCAGCTCTCGGAGGCCTTGCAGGGATCCAAGGCCGCTGGCGGAGCCATGATGTCCATGAAGGAGGATGGAAGAGGCTTTGACAGTCACCGTGACTTAATGTCTGTCCACGGTAGTTCTGAGGCTCCTGGAGCCCTGGCTGGCTTGGGAAGCCCAAACATCGACTACAGCCTCTCCGTCCTCAAGGAGAAACCTTCAGAATGCCCCGAATGTGGCCGGGTCTTCCGAACCTACCATCAAATGGTCGTCCACTCCCGCATTCACGCCAAAGATAGGCGAGGCATTGAAGAAACACTTCAGCAACAAGGTCTGGATGAACGGCGCGGATCAGCCAGCGACCCAGAGTCCCAGTCCATCAGCCGCTCCACCACTCCAGGTTCATCCAATGTGACAGAGGAAAGCGGAGCTGGAGGAGGACACTCCCAGACAGGAAGCGTCCAGGATGACAGCCCACATCCCTCCTCACCATCTTCAGGTAAGAAAAAAGAGAATCAGAGAATGAATGACAACCACTTGTATTCTTTGGTCAGTCTGTGGATAAAGGGATCCAAATTTGATTCCATTTACATACACTTGGGAATTATGTTTCCTTCTTTAATTCAATGTTACTGTCACTGTTCTCGAATCCTACCCACATAGTTCCCAATAAGAATCCCTTTTAAGAGTGTATAGATGTGTGTATAAACCTTGGTGTCAACTCCATCTCTTTATAAGGGAATGCACAATAACCCAAATACCTACAGAAGAATCAGAGCCACACATTCCAGACATAACTCGGATACTTAATGTCTTTGTTCAAATAACCACACACCCTCACACACCCTCAGAGAGTGGTTTGCTTTTATAGGATACTATGCACACACACACCCACCTACCTACACCCACACCCATACAGCGGGAGTACATACAGATGCATACATATACAAAGATTTATTGAGTTGAAGTGTCCCCTGTACTGCACATATCATATATACTCAGGTATGTACAGGTATATGCTGTATCACTTGACATAGAAACACTTGCCCTCTGACACTGCTGTGTTGCTGCTACCCTTTACATTGAGCTCAACAGAAGACTCCAGAGGACACGATCCAGGAATAGACGTGCTCACCATATAGCATTCACATGTGCAGGTTAGCAGTCCGTATCCCTGCGGAATGAGAGTAAAGACGGGAAGCGCAGGGACAAACTCGTTTTAACCACAGCGATTAATAAATGTCTCTCGTAAACATGTTGGAGACAACCATACCCCTCCCCTCTCAATACTCAGCAAACACAGGCCGGGCTGGGGCTAGATAAGTGTATGTTTAGTGGGATTAAGGGAGGCTCGTTGCTAATGATTACACAAGTTTTTAAAGGTAACTTTCGCTTGCTCCTCAGGGCACTATGCTGGCGTTAAGAAGCGCGCGCGGTAATTAGGTCACGACTACGCGATAATCAGTCGGTTTAAGCTAAACAAGACACTAATTAAAGATATACATATAAAGCAGGTCAAAAAAAACCGGTGAACTTCATTTGCAAAAGCGAGGATGTGCTTTTAAGTCTTTTGAGAAGGAGAAAAAATATAAATAAATATAAATATAAATCAGAGTGGCTTAGCTTAAGGCTGTAAGCAACTTAATTCCTCCAGTGGAGACGAAATTGTTTATTTATTCACAGAGGCATGAAGTCCTTATCGTGCCCGTGTAGTGTGATGGGTTTGAACATGGGACAGGCTATGTTTATTTTAATCTAAGAAATAATAACAGACAACCCCCCCACCCCAATTAGGAATTAATGAAAATGAGAGTGAGATAAAAACCTATTTTCTTTATAGAGACTATTAAACATTACACTTTCTCAACAGGGTGGGGGTGTAGCGGATGTAATTATCTTCTGAATTTTAATGCTGGAAGTTTCTCTCTCTCTCGCTCTCTCTCGCTCTCTCTTTCTCTCTCTCTCTCTCTCTCTCTCTCTGTGTGCGTCTCTCTCTCTCTCTCTGTCTGTCTGTCTGTTTTGACTCGAGCACTTTGAATCCGATGAGTACAGCTTGTGGCGTTTCAACAACTTCAGAAGTACTATGTTAACATTCAGCGTGCGGTATACAAAATAAAACAAGCGAATTACAGTAAAATAATAATTGAGAAATAAAAAACCAATAGCATTTACCACCAAATGCTAACGAAGCACAACGAAATACATTCGATTTAGCTGAGTGGTTAAATCTCGCCCCCTGGGCACCATCTTTGGAGAAGGGGGCGTCGGATTAAAGAAAACTATAAATACAAAATTAAAATAGTGTATCGACAACTTTGCACGAGAAAAAAAAAGAAGAAGAAAAAAAAGCCTGCTGGTTTCCACAGGGCCTTAATGTTGCCCTTCATGCTGTCTTTGTGTGGCTTGTGTACTGGTAGTGTGTCTCACCTTGAGTCAGAGGCTACACTGCTTGATACGGCGGCTCTATTCAAGCTCTTTGTCAATACGCCACTGTCATATCTGAAAGCCATGTCCTCACATTGTTGTCGCGCAGCTTTGCGAGTGCGCGTGCCAAAATAGGATGTCAAGCCGTAGTTAGCTGCTAGGGAGCATGGCAGAGGTGGAAAATAGATTCGTAATATAATAAAACGGTTAGGCATGCCCTGATCCGAACAGACAGGGCTGCAGTTTTACTGTACAACAACGTGAGAAGTAAACACATTTGACATCAAAAAAATGATTAATAGGCTCCTTTTGCTACTTCCTGCTTTTCTTTTTTCTTTTTTTTTCTTTTTTGCATCAGAAGGAGCGAAACTTGTCTGTCTTCGCAACTTACACAATGTGATTCACATTTGGAGCTCAGGGACTCTCAAATTAGAAGCTTTGATGTGTGAGAAAAAAAAAAAAAACGTGTCTCGTGCGAAGAAAGGTGTCATGCTTCTCCTCTGCATGTTTGTTGTGTGTGTGTGTGTGTGTGTGTGTGTGTGTGTGTGTGTGTGTGTGTGTGTGCTTTACAGTAAGTGTGCATGTCACGCTGTTCTGTAGTGAACAGGATGTGGCTACCGTACCATTGTCTTTATCTTAATATCTCAGGTTTGAAAAAATGAAGGGCCTTCGTCACAACTCTCCAAGTGTGTGTGTGTATGTGTGTGTGTGTGTGTGTGTGTGTGTGTGTGTGTGTGTGTGTGTGTGCGTGCGTGTGTGTGTGTGTGCGCGCGTGTGTGTGTGTTCGTGTGTGTGTACCTGTGCATGCGTGAGCCGCTGCCCCCGCTGCATACCCGCAGCATACCCGCAGCGATTCTGTGTTTAAACTTGAATTATAGTAATCAAAAATAACATCTCAACTGTGAAAGAAGGTCAACACCGCCGCTTTTGTCTTTTGAGACGGCACTTGTTTAAAGGCAAGGAGTGAAGAAAAAGAAATCGCAGAACGGAGGAAGAGAAGAGCAGAAAAAAACACAAAGGCCTCTGTCAGAGATGTCCTTTAAAAACCTTCCGTACTACAATATAGCTCCGCGGCTAACCTCGAGCATGTTTCTCAGTCAATCAAATTCCTAATTTCTTTCAAGGAAACAAAAGAGGTAATTACATTTATGCCCATCACCATCATTTTTTTCTTCTGTTTGGTTATCCTTGGACTGACTTCACCTCGGCGCGTTATTGTTTCCCAGCTGATCCGGCCTCGAAGCAGAGGAAACACACTGCGCATCGCCGTAGTTGCGTTTAGGAATGTTCGGCAACAGGTAGACCTGGCGTTAACCCAACCTATAGCGTGTGCAAAGACCCGGTGCTTTGTAAAGAAAAAGCCTGTTTTTCTTTTCTTTTCTTTTTTTTTTGGCCAACTCTTACATGCAAATAACCCCACCATTGAAAATCCTGATTTTGCATGATTGCGTCTCCCCATTCTGCTGCCACAATGTGGGAAAGATGTAGCTAAATGTGTAAAAAATAGGCTTTGCTGCACGCATGTAAGGCCTGGAGCAGTGTTCCTTACATGCACCTATTCAACCTTCCCACTCTACCCCTAAACCCCACTCCCACCTCTTGGCTCCCGGCTGTAAAAGACTCTATACACTCCCTCTGCTTCCCTCCCTCTCTCTCTCTCTCCCTCTCCAGAGAATCCCCCGTGTCTGCAGTTTTTTTTTTTTTTTTTTTTTTTAAGAGGAACAGCGTTTTAACATGGCAAGGATTAGCCTGCATATCCCTGGTCTTTACCGCGGCTCAAACAAGCAGGCAAAATGCTCCATACAAATTGAAATTGGATTTGCCAACTTGACGCCTTAGGTTATAAAGCATGGATATTCATCTAATTGCGTCGGTACAATGGGGGCGTAATTACACATGCGGACAAACTGTTACAGTGTAATTACTGTGTCATTAACAGGGAATAAAGTAGAGTTGAACAAGATCCAGACTGCTATGAATATGCATGGCGGTGAACCCCATCTCGCTAGCTGTTATCTTCTAATATGAGTTAAATATGAGAGGATTACCTTTTAAGGATATTTATTGATATTTTTTTAACGTCTATGTCGGTCCAAAAAAAAAAACTAGACGACACTCATCCGCTGTCTGACTGTCTTTCTTTCTCTCTTCCTCCACTGTGGCTCGGTAGGGAGTTTTCATCTCCTGTAAAAATGAGTTGTTTACAGTTCCAGTTGGTTCCGGGGCCGCGCCTCAACTTAAAGTAATGTCAGTGAGGAAAAACTAAATAAAATGGCGCCTACGTTGCGTACTGTAAATCATAGCCTACTACCTCCCCTCCCACCCCCTCACCTACGTACGTAAGTTACATAATGCACGTAACTTACGCCGCGTACGTAACGTGCTTACTTTGTATCGGAACACACGGAACGTAATTAACTTGCGTCACGTACGTCAAACGTGGGACTAGCACCCAGGAGACCGCCGCTCGTGTCCCGCGTAAAACCAAAAGAGTCTGAACTTAGGTCACACACTCAACTCACGTCACACGTGTAACCTATTTAATTTGTGTCTCGCGCATAATGTCCTCAACTTGCGCACGCAGCTTAAGCTCCAGAACAAACGTGTAGCTATTGAAACCAGAACCCAGGTCTCTTTCGTAAACCCGACCAAGTCACTTTAAAAAGTGATGCCAAGGAGGGTCCTGACCAAGCGTCCGCTTGGGATTAGTTGCAAGTGTTGAATAGACAGATCAACCAGGGTGGGTAAAGCTTACCTAATGTCAAGCCAGAGAGAGAGAGAGAGAGCGAGAGAGAGAGAAAGAGAAAGAGAAAGAGAGAGAGAGAGAGAGGGCCACCTTTAGCATCCCGTTACTCACTCTGAGAATCCGGAATAGCTACCATACCTATTTACTTCACGCCATACCACCTCACACTGCAGCCAACGCTTTGAAAATGAGGCCAGCCCTCCGCAGGCGCACGCCCGCGCACGCCGCCATTATATACCAGTGTAAAACTGTGTGCATTAAAAGAAAATAATGAATTTTGTCTTGTTTCTTCTATTTTTTCCACGTTTTCTCCCCTCTGCATAAATTACTTTTTTTCTTTGTAATTGACATCCGTTCCTCTGCTGCTCCCCCCTCCCCACCCCTTTCGCACCATTCTTCCTTTCTCTATAATCAGGGAACTCAGTGGTTACAAAACCTGAGCCTTCTACCCCCCACTCATTTGTAGGAGTCTGGCCTGTCATATCTGTGTTTTTTTATGTGTCACCAAACTTAAATAGACAGTCATTGTGTTACAGGCACAATCGTTCCCCGAGCTGTATTTTTGTACAGTAGGTCAGGACTCTGGTGTCTGGTAAATGATAAAAGTTCTATTCAAACGCACTAATTGTCAGTGTGCCGCGCTGATTGACATGTCTCGGATAAATGCAGACTTAGTATTTTTGTACACGCTTGCACAATATAAAAGGCCAATTTATTTCTCTGTTCTTCTTTCTCTTATTCCTCGCACAGTTCATTTGATTTCTCTCTTCCTTTCTTGCTCCCTCCCTCCCTCCCTCCCTCCCTCTCTCTCTCTCTCTCCTGCCCCGTCTTTCAGACTCAATTTGTAAATATTACCCATGGTGGGAATTAGCCCAGGCTTTTTAGATATTTTAAAATTCCAATTGTATTCCGACGAGTGTGTTTGATCGAGGGGAAGGACTGCGAGCCTGGGTTTGCTCCTCAGTATTCCTGGGTGGCTATCAGTGGCTAGCCGTGTCCTTATGAAACATTTATCAGCTCCGTTTTATGTCTTAATGATCACGTTAGGATTCCCCGCTTGGTTATGAAGCCGGGACAGGGAAAAAAAAAAAAAGAGAGGAAAAAATGGACTGTTGAGAGAGTGAAGAAGAGGCGATGAAAAAAAAAAAAAGAAGAAAAGTAAACGACACGGGCAATCCAGAAGGGAGAGGCTGAGCGGAGTGAGGAAAAGGGAGAGATGACAGGGCATCACATTCCTCAGTAAACAGCATCACATTATGCCATCCACTCTTTTCAACTCCAAATCTTTGCCAAAACATAGCTTACCTTTCTCCTGGAACAAGCTGGCTCTCACACACACACACACACACACACACCCACACACCCTCCTCCTCCCCTCTTCTTCTGTCTCCCCCATTCCTTTTTATGTTTTTATAATTAAAACATAATATTTATCTTTCCATAACAGAAGGCTGCCTTACTCCGTCAGGTAGACTGTTTGCATATTAATATTCTTAATACATCAACAAGCTATCTTCTCCGGTGTCATTGCTAAAACGGAGCGAGAGAACGGGGGGGGGGGGAGAGGAGGGCGGGAAGGGGGGAGAAGGTGACTCACGCGAGCGAGGCTATTCCACTACACTTTTCTCTTGAAACGCTGGGGGAACTCAACGCGACTGAGCGTGGAGAGGGAGGAGAGGCTCAAAAGTAACGGGGAGAGCCTTTAAGAAGAGAAGAGGAAAGAAAGAGAGGGGCAGGAAAGGCGTGAATTAACATCACAGTCACAAACTTGCGCTGGAGTGTGTGTGTTTAAGCAGCCTCGACCTCGGGATGCGTATGTAAATGCTCGGACTAAATGCGCGTTTGTTCCTCCGACCGAGCTGGCGAAAGAAAGAAAAAAAAAGAGGAAAAAGAAAAGTTTCTCTTCTCTTGATTGTTTTTATGTGTGTGCTTAACAGCGGGATGGGGGGAAGCTGAATGAGGGCGAATGCCAAGTCCCCCTTTTCTCTGTCGGCTGACAGCTGCCTGACTCCGTCAATGTGGAATTCCTGTGAAATGAGGCAGGGCTCCCTCGGTCAGGGAATGCAAATGGACGGCAGTGGACGGTCGGCGGCGTGGATGGGGCGGGGGCGGAGGGGGGGGGGGGGTGTGTTTGAACAAGTTAACTTGGGCGTGATTGGGGTTCCTCCTGTGTATGAAAGAGCAAGAGAATACGTTGACCTTTGCCTCATTAAAAATGGAGGGGCCAGGCATGTGATACCAGGAGCGAGGAATCTCTGGCTTGCTGTTTCTTTTTTTTTTTTGCCCTCGTCCTCCCCACTTTCTCCTCTTCTCTCTCCCTCTCCTCGCTCTGTCATTCTCTCAGTTTGCCCCCCTCCCACCCCCTCCTCCTTCCCCACCCCCTGCCTCTCTCCCCTCTCAATCTCCTCCTCTTAACCCCATTGACAGGTCACATGAAAAGCCTTTTGTGTCAACATCAGGGTGCTGACACGAGAGCAGAAAGCGACATGAAAAATGCGCTGTTTTTTTTTTTCTTCTTCTTCCTTACTTGTAGCTACGTCCTCGTCACAAAGGGGGAGAGGGAAGGGGAGAGGGAAAGGGAGAGGGGAGAGGGAGAAAGGG
Source organism: Ophiodon elongatus (assembly GCA_016806645.1). Lineage (NCBI taxonomy): Eukaryota > Metazoa > Chordata > Actinopteri > Perciformes > Hexagrammidae > Ophiodon > Ophiodon elongatus. The sequence goes on from JACSYO010002158.1 coordinate 373,191, forward strand.
TGGAAAAGTGAGGGAGGAATTAAGTCCAGGGATTAAGATCTCTGAGCTTTCGTTTTTCTTTTTTTTTTCTTTTTTTTTTCACTCTCTCCCCCTGCCACATTCCAATTGTTCTTAAAATATTTGGCAATGTCAATTAGTAAGTGAGCAGAGCTAGCTGATGAACACAATTTTCCAGGCGACTGAGCACCCTATTGTTGTGGAGCGAACAGCAGATTTCTGAGGTCATTATCATTCCCTGTTAGCCGTGCCCAGCTGCTCTCCTCTTGGCTCCAGCCAAACTCCGCTCTGCTCTCTCCCTTCCCCTACTGCTCCTCTCCTCTCCTCTCCTCTCCTTTCCTCTCCTCTCCTCTCCTCTCCTCTCCTCTCCTCTCCTCTCCTCTCTCCCCTCCTTTCGCCCGCACCACGCTCACCAGTTCAGAGCTGGTTGATAGCAGGCAGCAACAGGGGGCCTTCAGCAAGAGGAGGGATGGGAGGAGCTGGCTCGGGGTAAAGAAAGAAAGGAGGAGAGAGTGAGATGGATGTAGCTGGAGAGCGGGGGGGAATACAGTAAAGGCAAATGAGCGAGGGGAGGAGGAGGAGGAGGAGGACGCGGTGGAAGAAAAATAAGCAAGAAAAAAAGCAAAAGCGGGGCACGGGGGTGCAAACGGTACGGATGGGAGTGGGCAGGCTCGGATCAGGCGGCGACTGAACACAAGGGGGAGCAGGGGAAGAGGGAAGGCAGGGTGGAGATGATCCGATGCTGTAGTTGAGGCGTGCAGTCGGAGAGATGGTGCTGGGAGATGGAGCCTTTGAAAGTGGCGTTGCAGCCATCGAACCTAACTTGAGGTCCACGGTAACAAGCTACGGTGCTTATTATTTACCTCGCTGCGTTAGCTGACGCTTTCGGTAATCGAGCGGTTTGGAGTGCGTTGGAAAGGGAGCGCGGGAGAAAAAAGCTGCTCCAAAAGATGCGATCGCACCGAGAGACGTTCTCTCTTTCATAATTGTCTGGAGTGACCTCAATTAGAAAACATCACACAGTCTGTACTTAAAGCTATTTTCATTAAAGAGAAACGGAGCGCTAAAACATATTGCCGTGCCTCGTAGTGCAGTGGAAAACACACACACACACACACACACACACACAAATACCACACTTTCCTTCTGTTACACTTTTATTCAAAAGAATTTCAAAGGGTTTCGTTCACAAAGCACAAAGCATCCAGGTATCTGCATCTTTCAGTTTTCTGTTGTTGTTGTTGTTGTTGTTGAAGAAGAACAAATGATGAAAGATCCCTTTTGCTCAAAAGCAAAAAACAAAACATAGATGGAGTAAATCAAAAAATCTTTGACTTTCTTTTTTGTACTTGCCAGTCGTACTTCCACATCTACATATATGCCTTTTTCGGCCCTCCTCCTCCTCCTCCTCCTCTTCCTCCACCTTACATCACCCCCAACACACCACCACCACCACCACATCCCACCCGTGGGTGCCCTCCTCCTGTTTTTCAACCTTTGTCGCCGAACAATTGAGGCGTTTAACATCCCGGCCCCGCCAAAATAAAAGTTGGTGCCTCGTTAAAGCTAGTAAACAAGTAAACTAGCAAAGTAAACCAGTAAAACCAGTTGTAATCAGCATTTAAAAAAAGGAGAACGCCACCAGATATCCACGAACCGACCAGCAGGGTTCATGACTCTTTACCGTATGCCCCCCCCCGCCCCCCCCCCCCACCCCTCCACCCAGCTTCTCTTGCCCCTCTTTGTCCAACCTGTAGAAAGTTTGCGTTAGTTAACGCTGCTCGGTTGTGGGTGTCTGGGTTTATCCGACCGTGTGTGTGTGTGTGTGAGAGAGAGAGAGAGAGAGAGAGAGAGAGAGAGAGAGAGAGAGAGAGTAAGAGAGAGACAAGTGAAAAAGGGCGAGCGGCATCAAAGCGTTGCTCTCAGCTGCAGCTGCCAAGCTTCCTCGTCCCCAGTTAGCAGCCATCCAGCTGTCAGGCTGCGCGAAGAGGAAGAGAGGGGGGAAATCTCTCACCAGCCATATGGTCCCCAGTTCTGTCGGAGACACTCTACGCTCCGTGGGCAAATGGCAAACTCATATATCTAATCAACACTCTTAATAGCCAGACCTGAGACCCAGGATCTTTTCTGAGTCTCGCCTTTCAACAACATGGCAAAAGGGAGAGTGTTCGGGACATGACGGGGCTCTGAGAGCGTTAGTTATCACCCAGGTTACAGGAGTACCGTGGATGTATACGTTCATCATAAAGGATAATGCCGGCCTCGTTTCATATTTGTTTCGTACTCTCAACGACTCGTGTGTGAAGCCCAGGATCAACGGCGCGGTTATCTTCCCCACTCAGCCTCTCAGCCCCCAAGCACATTAGCTCCTACTGAAGATGTGAATCTTAAAAAAACAAAACAAAAAGACGGGGTATGGAAATTATTACAGTAAAAAATAAAAAAGAGAAGCAAGATAATTTCTTTAAACAGCTGGGACAGTATAGTTTTTAATAAATTATTCCTCAAATGCAAGTGTTTGAATAGTGGGACTATATTCAGCGGTGGATTTATACACATTTGGTTGAACTAAGTATTTATGGCGGCAGGTATATATAAAAATATAAAAAAAAATGTTATCTTTTAAAATCTATTTTTTGGTTTGGCTGTAATTTGTTCCACGTTCCACGGTCTTCCAGAGCGTACATTTGTTTTTTGTTTCTAAACACTCCTCTGTCTGAATGGCCTTCTCTGTCAAACATATGAGAACGTCTCTCTACGTCCAATAAGCGCCTTATTAAAAGCATTTCACCTCGTGTTTGTCCCGTATACAACATAGATTTAGTGTCACCTTCTGAGCAACGCCCCAAATTTTGTCCCAGCATCTGGTGTGCGTGAGTGACAACATTGCCCTCGTTCGTGGTAGTGAGGTAACGCGTCCCCCACTACAGTGCCGGGGCCCACTTGTGTGCTCGTAATAGATTTTGGACAATGGAGCTCCGTGGCACAGAGGCAGAAGATGTATCTGGCTTTCGATACACACTCAATATGTGTAAGAAGGATAAATTCATTGTTGTTGCAGTTTTTTTGTCCAAGGCTCTTTCCTTTTTTTTTTTTTTTTGCCGTCGCTGATAAGAAAAATGCAGACTCATTCGACGGCGGTGAAGCCGACGTCACCGCATGTGGGCCTTCCCCCCCCGGGAAAAACGAAGCGAACTCCCCAGGAGCCATTCCGGTCCCCTTCCACGCCGACACGTTATCGCGACAGTAATGTGTGCAGACTTGAACCCTTCCCGTTAGTGGAGCAGAAGCCGTTAGCTTTAGCACAGCTAGCCCCAGAGAGCACGGGGCTTGAATGCGGCTTTGTGCCGCATCCGTTAGCGGGATGCTACACCTGCTCTTCTAATCCCGGCAGGCCTCCGCCTCCAGTCTCTCCGGCTGCGGAGCAACGGGCGCCTTATGGCACGGCAAGCCGCGCCGAAGCGCACCGAGGTTTTGTCGGCATTACGGCGACATCGCTGTGTAAAGCTTGGAAACAACCGTTTCCCACCCCCCCACCCCCCTTCCTCGGCGGGACTGAAGAGCCCGTACCCTCCCACCCCCTGCTTTTTCTTTTAGGCAAACAGCTATTAGTGTACACGGATGGAGCGCGTAGACTTGCAGTGGAGGTAGTGGATGTAGTAATTGGTATGTGTGGGAGAGCGAGACAGATAGAGACAAAGACGGAGAAAGTGGAGTGACGCGGAGGAAGGGAGACAGCATGAGAGGGAGGAGTGTGGAGAGAGAGAGAGAGAGAGAGAGAGAGAGAGAGAGAGAGAGAGAGAGAGAGGGGGAGAGCTGAAGCTGGGGTGAGAGGGGAGGAAGAGGAGTGATCCAAGTCCCACAAATCTTTGCTCAACCCAACAACCTGAAGCAGAGGCCATTAAAAGGCAGGGAGAGCCGGGGCGAGATAGCAGCCGAGATGGATACGGCGGCGGCGATGGTTTGGAGGGACGGTAACTTTAATGGCCCCACTGGGTTTTTAATGAGTGTTGTGCCCCAAACAAAACGAGCTAATTAGTGTTATCATCCATATATCAGACCCTACACACACCCATGCGTTCTCCGGCAGACACATCCACACACACACTCTCTTGCTGTACGCACTCGCAAAAGAGCCGGCTTTCCTTTTTTTATTCCGTCTATTCCCCTTTACTTTTCTGTACACAAAGCTTAACAAAATTGACTTTCCCATTTTTCTTTTTTTATTTATCATCAGACAAGAAATTGAACCATCGCAGGTTCATTCCTTTGTGATTTCGATTGTCTCAACCTATGCGTACGCACTCTCTTACAGAGCCATTTCATCCTAAAGTGAGCCCCCCCCCCCCCCCTCCCCTTCCCCTTCCCCTTCCCCTCTCCTCCCCAAACCCCCCTTCCTCCTGCACGCACTTTCAAACCCACAAGGCCGTGCCCTGTTTGCGAGAGGAGCGATTATGTCTACACTGGTTTAAAAGCACGGATAACAATGCCACAAACGGGCATGTGAGAAGAAAAAAGAGAAAGGGCTCAAGCCAATATCCCGGCATTTGGACTCAAGCCGCTGTTACCTGCTCGTAAGCCGCGTGTTTGTCACGCCATCGCCTCTGGTTGACCACGCCGCCCCACCAGCCCCCTCACTTTATTTCTCTTGCACTAAGCCTATTATAAAATCAATAAACAATTGAGCTTTTTTTTTTTTTTTTTTTTTTATCCCCCAGTCCTTTTAAATCTTTTTTCTCCTCTATATATCCTCTGAGATGAAGGGGAGGCATGCAGGCGGAGAGCGCCGGGTGGGAAGAAATAAATAAAGGGAGAAACACAGCTCAGTAACCCTTCGCTTTCGAAATCTTCCAAGTCAAGTGAGTTTGTAGTCTCCGTGTCAGGTATTATCCAATTGTGTCCTACAGTGAGCTTCGTGGACCTGGTTCTGACCCTCAGATCTCTCGTTTGCACCAGAACACAGTTGTGGGAAAGGGAGAGGGCACACTTTAGATTCAACTAAAAGAAGATGTCCCCTTCATGACATTAAGATATTCGCCGTGTTCTACTGTACGTTCTACTTCACTTTTCCGGTTCATATTTTTGACCTCACGCCCACCAGAGGAGGTTCAAAATGTCCCACTGCCGTCTTTTTTCATTCACTGCCGCCCCCATCACTTTACATCACTTTTCAAGTTGGCGCGATTATAGGACGCTCACGGGGAATGATTGAGGGATTTTTAATTGTCACATTCTCGAAATGTAATAACCCCTTGAGTTGATAAAAATCAACAAACACCAACTCCTGACAGCTGATTTTTCAAATTAGACATCAAGAAATGTGGCGTTTACAGATTTTAATTCCCTCTGTCAGTTTAAACTCATATTTCAAAACCCAGCAGTGGGGAGATGACAATATAAACTTCTCTTTATTCCGGCAGTCACAGAGAAGTTGGAAATTAGAATGTCTGCTACAAAGCTGTGTGCGCCCCCCCTCCCACCCTCCCCCCTCCCTCCCTTGTTTTTTTTTTTCTCCCCCGTTTTCCAACTTCTCACTTTGTTTACTCCTCGAGTCTTCTTGGAGTGCAGATACAGTAATTATCAGTGATCAAAACCAGCGCAGGTTTTTTTCTTCTTTCTGCCGATGCGTTTGATGTATGCGTGACATTGTGTGTCGCCACATCATCAGTCACACGGGAAAGCAAGCAATTTGTGGGGAAATCAGCCTCTTTTTTCCCGAGCGCGCTTTAGCGGATCCTTTCGGAGACGTGGGATGCGGTATGGTTCCCCAGATTGTGACAAAAGTAATGATCGTCTCCGCGCACGCCGCAGACGGTGGCGTACCGCCGCGGCCGCGCTTCATTCGCGTAAGACACGTGCGCAGCCTGTCGAAAAGGTTTCCCGCGTTGGGGCCCTGCCGCCTCGCTCCCGAAGACGCTCACCCGTCCGCCGCGGTTGCCGCGTGCAGTGGCCCGGACTTTTGACTGCGACAGATTTCGGCAAGCTGTCGACTCCGTCCCCATCCGTCGGGCCTCCATCATGGCTGACCCTCCTCTCAACACGCCTGCTATTGGCTGACCCGCCTGCCCCAACCGAGTTCTCATTGGCCAGCAACTCGAGCCAAGCCTTGATTGGATGACTCGAAAGATCTCTGTAAAATCTCTCGCCAGGACGGTTGAAAAAGCGGGCGGAGACGTGGACCGTCTTCGAGGATGGTCACGCGCTCTCTTCCCCGGCCGCCAGTTGGTCCGCGGAGACGGGGCCCCCCGCGGTACACCCGGGTGCGCGTCGATGCCGGAGCGAGCATTTGGCCCGCTCGGTTGCTACACTCCCAGGGTTTTCTCCCCCCCCCCACCCCTCCCCCTCAGAGACCCTGTGTGGGCCGCTGGTGGTGACTGTGCTTCAGGCAGCATGGCGTGGCCATGTGTGTCACATCCCCCCTTGTCATCCCACCAGACGGAGGGCTGTATCATGGCTACCGTCCTGTCACACTTGGATGACGCCTCCTCGCCTCGGAGTTTGACAGTGACTTGCCTTAGTGACAATTAGCATCAGAACCAGCTTTCTTATCCACCTGGTTCAAAAGGTCTGTGTGCTGGAGATTGGCAGGCAGTTTTCCCATCGGCCCCACTGCTGCCATGCTGCGCCGCCTCGCTCACGTCTCCGGTTTTATGTTTCTATCGGCTCTTCCTCTTTCCGTTGTGGCACTGGTGTGCCATTGAGCACCCCCCCTCCACCCCACCCCCCCCCCCCCCCCTCTTTTTCACATCATGATGCCTAGTGTGCGTGTCGCCGCCCGCCCGCCGCAGATAGCAGGCGACTCCGGGTCCCCTCTTGCGGGGCCTCTTGCCACGGTATCACACCTCCATTCACCAGGAGAGCTGCAGAGAAAGAAAACCCACTCCGCAAGCATCTGCGGTACCCTCCCTTTACTCCATGTGTTTTGCTCCTTCTTCCCCTTATTTCCACTGGGAGGAACACTGACCTCATTTGTGAGGACAATAACCCCCTTGACTTTGGGGATTAAGACATGAAACCTTTGTGGATTAATTAGGTTCAGAGCTGGATTCGTTTTGTCGCCATGGAAGGCAAAGAGAGAAAGAGGAAAGAGGAGGATATAGGCTGCAGGCTCCATTATGATTTGCTTTTTGCCCATATATATATATATATATATATATATATATATATATATATATATGTATGTATACATTAAAAACAAATGTTGGGGCTGATCGCCTTTAAATCCCCCGACAGAATGGAACTGCATCTCTTCACCGGGCTTAGCATTAGCACGGGGAAAGTAACAGTAACACAAACTGTCAAATCACAGCAAGCATTACGGGGTCTTAGACATCGGCGCTGACTTCAAACCGGGGTGTTTTGCAAGCGTGGAGACAATGTTAGCCCGCTGAGCTTAACTCCTTGGCAAGGGCACACGCGGCGAATGCGGTCCGCCGGACTATCTCCGATCCGCAATAGGCTGGAGCCCGGGCTTCTGAGCGCTCACGCTCCTAGATCTACTCTTAAGCTTGTCACACATAATGTAGCAAGTGGCAGTCCCGACAATGCCGCAGGAATCACATTATCTTAGTTGTCTTGGAAACAAAGCAAAGTGTTTGTTTTTCCAAGATGCGCCGCAATTGCAATTTAGACGGTTTACACCTATTGTGCTCTTTTTTTTTCCTTTTTCTTTTTTTTTTTTTCAAGAGCATATGTTGTTTGAATGTATCTTAAATCGCAAAAAAAAAAGAAAAGGGGGCTGTTAGTTGGATGTTTTGTTTACAAAATAACAAAGGTGTTCGTTTCACCAAAGGCAACAACAGAAGACGTGTTAATGCACGTTTCATGTCATCTCGTGCTCGCTGTAAATAAAAGCGACTGTTTGTCTTATTAGAGTAACACCTTCCCGAATGCGACAGCCCCAGGTAGAGCTCCCTTATGGACCGAGTGTTGAACATGTGCTTGATGAGATGCCTTCCCCACTTTCATTCGCAGCTCTCCTAATGAACCTCCGTCTCGTCATGTCTGCCAAGTCCCCTTATATTTTTTTATCTGCCCCCGAGTTAGCATCTGCCCGACGGCCCACACACTGAGCATATGTTTATGTTGACGATAAGGTGGTTATAGCGAAAGTGGAGTGTGCCTCGCTCATCCTCTCGGATGTCGGCGTGCGAAAAGCATAAACCTCCGCGCGAGGGATCTCAGACGCAGTCGTTTTCCCAGGGCCTCGATTAAGGGCCCCGGAATTCCCGCACACGGTGCACCTGGACGGGTCCGGATCGTCCCTTAAATCAGGAAGCACTTAGAGGACGGGGGTTTTGGGCCGGAGCGCGCGCTTTGTTCAAGGACGTTTTCCGCGCGGACCCTCGCACGCGGGTGCGTCGAGGACCTTTTCCCGAGCGATGTGCAGAAAAACTTTCAGCCCATTCCGCTGGATCAACACATTCGCGGTGCCTAGCCCAATGTTCTCACCAAGGACACAAAGGTTTCCCCCTCGGTTTAAGACTTTCAGCCGAAGCCACATTGGAGAAGGTATCATCTCTTAACCCCCTGGGCCTCCATCCAGCTGCGAGAAGTTAGCCTCTTCCCTCCCGAGGACACAGGGGTTTATCCCGGGCTTTCGCAGGGGGGGGGGGACTCTCACTCCTCCCCAGCGGCCCTCCCTCATTCTCTAACCGTCCTCCGTTCTCAAGACACGGAGCTAAGTTGGGGCTAAGCCACAAGCCCCTCATGGGGGTGGCAGATCAGCCAAATGCCACCTCTCCTGGCAGGGCTCGCAGGTAAGGTGTAATCGTGCCGGCGCAGTACTCTCAGGACCAGAATCAGGTATTTCCTATTAGACACAGAGATGAGGATGTGGATTTTCGGGGGGAGGAGGAGGAGGAGATGGAGGATGGGAAAGCCGTTTCGGTCAATCCTGACTCCCTCTCGATGTCTCGGTCCTCTTCGCTCAATGCTCTCAACCTCTTTTGTCCCCCCCATCCTCCCTTGCCTCTTGATCCTTGAGTTCCCCCCCCCACCCCCACCCACCTCCCCCCCGCTCTTCACATTTCTACCTGTTTTGCTGGTACTCGACAAGACCGGATTTCGTCTTTCCCTGGCATCCCCTCTTTTCATCTGTTGGGGAGAAGGGCAAAAACGAGGATGAGGGATTGAAAGTTTGTGGAGGAAAAGTTTTTGGAGGACGTTTCTGGATTATGTTCACGAGGCACAAGCTGCTCACAGTGTGAACATGGCACGTTGTCAATGAGATCTATTTCCATGACGATTATTTTTATACTCCAACAATCAGGGAGCCGACAGCACAGTATACAGCAGGAGGAAGAAGGGGGGAGAGAGAAGAAAAAAAAAGAAAAAAGAAAGAAGAGTCTTTCTTCCAATTCGATACACCCTCTGTAACATTTTAGCTGTAAATACTAACAAAGCCATGAGGGAGAAGATAATGACAAGATATCAACCTCCCTTTTTTCTGGCGTCACAAATTCCCCATTCCCAGCTTAACTAAGTGTCCTGTTGAGTTGTCAAGTGTAAGTGCACCGGAAAAAAAACCCTCAGGCTTTGCGCGTCTTCTGATCGGATGCTCTCCGCTGCTCAGTGTTGCGGTAAACGCAACATCTGATGGCTCTCCCGAAAAAATCCGCCGCGTTGGACAGGTGAGACGCTGCGGCGGGCGTCACTTTTGAGATGCGAGTTAGCACCGTGTCACCCTTCCCCATCTGTAGGCTGGTGTGTGTGTGTGTGTGTGTGTGTGTGTGTGTGTGTGTGTGTGAGCATGTTTCTGAGAAGTCTGAAGTAATTCAAACTGGTTTTTAACACTCGGTGCCCAAGAATTGTAATAAAAAACAACTCTTGTAAAAAAAAAAAAGGAAAAAAAAAAGAAAAGAACATTTGTGCAGTCTATCAAGAAGATGGCAACTAAACAACTGATTTGGAATTCACTGCCATATTCAGCGTCACTGTTTGACTCGGCGTTTGGCAGGCTAGAACAGGGTGCAGATTGAGAGACAGTGTCACAGGGAGAAGGAAATGCCTCGCCTCCTTCATCTGCCATTCAGATCGCGTCCGAGGATCTGCTTTCCCTTCTCCTTTCTTTTTTTTTCATCCATTCGAACCTGGAAGAAGCGACGGGTCACGTTCACCTCCCGCTCCACGCCAAAGCACAAGCACAACCGACTCGTCCACGTCCGCGCATCTCCAAACGCTCGCGTTCTCCTTCCCAACGTCTTGCGTGCTCAGTGGGCTGTTGGAGGGCTTTCTGCGAGACAGAAGGGCTCGGCTGCAGAGTCGGGGCCGAGAGCCAGGCATCTTGATGATTTCTTTTTTTTTTCTTTTTTTTCTTTTTTTCGGGGTGCATCACCATCTCTCTGGAAGTGCCAAGTGTGCACCAAGGCCACGCCATTCGCTGTAGAGAGCGTGTGACAGGGGGCATCGCCGTCTCCCATCTCTTCCAGGCATCTCGCAAACCCCCGCCCCCCCCAAAAAAAACCCAAGATGAATCTGGTCGGCCGCATTAAAAAGGGCGAAAACGGCCGTGATTCCCTGCGAGCGATGCCATTGTAATTCAGCGGCGCCGTAATGAATGCAGTGAAATGGTTGTCTCGTGAAACATTTCGTGAACTCAATTAGAGGCGCTAAACCATTTATTTGTGAAGTCTTTTATTGTGGACGTAATTTGCGGTGGCAGCCGAGTTTACCTAATTTTATTTATGTATTCCCCCGGTCAACGTTGTGCCTAAATGAATGTGAGAGTTTGGTCTCATTGTGGAGCACTAATGCGAGGGTTCTGTTTGTAACCACCCCCCAAAAATAAAAAAAAGAGTCACATGTGACTGCTGTGTATTAACCAATCCATTCAGTTTACTGAATACTAGTCACATAAAAACACGCATCGATTTAAATGAGTGCAAATTAAACTGTCTGCTCGGGTTTCTCTCCGCACTGATATATCGTCCAAAATTATGAATTTCAAATGTCTTTCATGAGCAGCTCTTTTCACCTACGATGCGACCCCGTAAAGCACACACGGAGCTTTATTTCACCTCCCTTTCCCCCCCTCTCCTCCCTCCTGTCCCCCCCCCCCCCATCCCTTCTCCCCAGCCTAAATTAACGCCACATAACACCGATCGATGGATCCCCGCTAATCGCGTTAGACGTTTTGTTTTAAAATACCAGCGCCCAGCTGGTGACTCCGAGCACTCATCTGTGTGTCTCTGTTGCGCTGATCTCCGCCTTCTCTTTCTCCCCTCTCCTCCCTCCATCTCTCTGTTGCTCATTTTCTACCTCTGTCCATCCGTCCTCCCCTCCCTCCTTTTTCCTTTCCTCTCTCAGCATCTCTATCTCTCCACAGTGCTTTTGCTTTCCAGGCTGTGGGGAGGGTGGTGTGGTGGTGATGGGGAGAACATTTGGCCCAAATCCTAGGTATCACATATCTGACCATATTTTCAAATCCAAATGAAGCATTTAAAAAAAAAAAAAAAAAAAAAAAAGAAGAAAAAAAAAAAGAATCCCTTTTTTTTTTTCTCTCGCTTTAAAGGTCAGACATTAGTGCTGGTAAAAATTGATCTGTGGATTCATGAATTTAGCCCTGTTGTTGGGGCTCCTTTGTAATGGAAGATTCAGTGGGGGAAGCTTAACATTGCATTGTTTTGCTCTGACAACGCAGCCACGAGAGCCCGTGCAGCTGTTCCCCACGCTCACAATGGCAGATTAATTAACACAATCATGTGGCGCTGGCTCGGGCTCAACAGCCAGGTCTGCTCGGTGATAGATAGGTAAATCCCATGCATGCGTTTCCAGACTACCACCGAGCGTTCTTTGTGATGTCGCGCCACGACGAGGCGGACTCGGTCGCCGACTGGTCAGCGGTGGGCACGGAATGAAGGTCGTGACGGGGGGATCTTTTCGCTTAATTGCACTGATGTTGAACTTGGAGGCTGTGTGTGTGCGTGTGTGTGTGTGTGTGTGTGTGTGTGTGTGTGTGTGTGTGCATTTATCGTTTTTTTCTCGTGCAATTGAAATGATTTAAATGTGCGTTTTGCTGCTCTCCTCTCATGTTAATGTCCGCCTATGCACATGTGTCTGCCGGAGTAACAGTATGCCAATAAGCTCCGAGAGTATTTATGCACGCGTATGTGTTTGTGTCAGCAAGTGTGCCTCTTAATTAAGATTCTGCCCGGTCAACCCGTCTCTCTCTCACTCACTTACTTTCTTAGTTCCTTGACATTTGAATCTATTGTGCCCGCCATGGCTTTCAGGTGCAACGCTGTGTAAATGGCAAGTCCAAAAAAAAATAATTATGTATCTTTTACATGCAGTTATCCATCAGGGACGAGGGGGGGAGGGGTGGACGGGTGATGGATCGGGACCCCGCCGCTGGTTAAATTATTACCGGCCCCTGTGATCATATCACTTTGTGTCCTTGCTGTCACTCTATTAGCACCTTACATTCCTCCCTCACCCATCATCCCCTCTTTCTCCTCCCTTCTCCTCCCCTCTCCATCCCTCTCCCCCTCGCTCTTGTTATTTCTTTTATTTCTAATATTTCATCACCCTCTGCCACACGCAAACCCACGCCTCTCCTCCTAATGTTTTTGCATGAACATGACCGCAGTTTGTCAATATTTTACCCTTGGCCCATCCCCTGTGTTGATATAATGATCACTTAACAGTCAAGAGTAAGGCAAGGAGGAAATTAGGGCGTCGGCAGCAGAGAGGACAACAACACTGAAGCAATTATGTTTCTTTCAGCCCAAGCATTCTCACGTTAATGAAATCCCTTATCGTTAGGGGAAGGGGAAGGTGGGGAGGGGAGGACAGGTGCACAAAATGTACGTCGTTCATTTATCTTTTCCTCTGAAATGAACGGAAGGAGCAGCGAGAATAATGTAGCGATAAAGTCCGGGCAACAAGTGTGTGTAGTGATTTTTTTTTTTTTTTTTTTTATTATTTCATATCGCTGGCCGTGCATTTCGCAATGACAGAGGAAGAAAAGGGAGGAAAGGGAGACGAGTTAGCGAGGGCCGATGAATGAGAGGAGGGGGAGGGGGAGAGGGGAGGGTAGGGGGGGGGGGGAGACGCGAGGGCACGGTGTATCACACGTTAGCATCTTTCCTAAAGGACAAATCGAAGACACTCCCCATGCTAACATTTGAAGTATTTACCTTCCTGCAAAACGTCTGCCCTTTCCCTTTGTAGATGAGATCAGTCACAGTCGTGGAAAGTCACAGAGATCCAGCTGAAGACCGTATGTCAAAACGGGAGGGATCAGGGTCTGTGTAATGAGCTTTCCTCTTCCCGTGGCTGACTAAGGATTTGTAACAGAAATAGTAGTACGGGGTCCTTTTTTTCCCCACCTTAACTGAAAACTATTGCGGAGTGCTGAGCCGCACTTCTTTGAATGTGGGGCACGAGCAGATATTAAAAGACATATATCAACAGAGGTGACTATCTACTAGCAGTGTTTCCCCATTTAAGTTTCCCCTTCATTCAGTTGCACAGTATTTTCTTTGTGATCTCACTTATTGAAAACTACTTAGCTTTTCACGTCACTTTCCATATATATATATTTCCGTCATCCGTTGTCCCAAAACAGGACTGATTCCATGTAATTCCCTTTTTTTTTTTCTCCCATGAAAGGTTTGATTTCAAGCCAGATGTTGAAATATGTTGGCGTTGTACCTTTCTGCAAATCACGTGATAATATGGACGTCAGCGTTCCATAAATACATTTTGTGCCTTGTGTCACGCTGAAATACACGGTGCCATCTTGCTAACAACAGAAAAAAAAAACGATTGGCAACAAAACTACTTCGTTAAGGTCAAAAAGAAAAAGAACAAAAGAGCATGGTTTGTATTTAAAAGATAACGTAACAACGTCACTACCGTGAATAAACGGCAACCGCCCTTAGTTTTACTTTTTTATGAAACGTCATGTCGCACGCGTAACAAGCCAGAAGTCAACGTTCACCGTTGGTTTCACACGGGACAAGGGCAGCGACCTCCTTGGACTTTCTTGCTGGTTTCACTCGTTATCTTAGCACCTAACTCCCAATAACGGTTGCTCCGTCAATTGCCCTGTTCGATTGCGAAAAAACGAAACGTTCCTGTGCTTTGCAGGAATGTACAGAGCCGACATGTTTGGGCCGTTGCTTTCCATGAGGCTGGTTTGAAAGCCGCTGAGTTAAATAAATGTGTGAAGTCACGCAATGCATTAGGATGGATATAATGATCTAAACCTCAGGGACTCTTAATAAGGACATCTATCAGAATAGCATTGCATTTTTAGGAATTCAGTTTGTGGTGTTCTTGTATTGTTGTTCTTATGAAACTGTAAGGTGAGCCTGAAGTAAGAATACCAGACTAAACACCTCACTTTCAATACAATGCAAATTCGAGAACTCCCTGACTTAAGTCTCCATTGCTCACAGGTATTACCAAAATAAAAGAATCCCAGAGAATAACACAAAAGTCTTAAGAAATCATCCTCTGGGGAACATGTGTTTTTTTTCCCAAAACGTGTGCCATTCTTGTACGTGTAGATATATTTCACCGGCTAAGTGAGGATGTTTAGAGCCAAGGTTTCACCAAAGCCAGTGGGCTTCATCCTCCAGGGGCCCACGAATACCTGTGCACATTTCCATTGCAATCCATCAGCCTGGAACGACAGACATACAGACATCTCCATCACCTACAGCCACGCTGCTAGCCTGGCTATAAATTCTTGAATTTGTCTCATATGCAGTATCAAAAGAACATTAAGCCATCTGTGAAATTCCAAAAGTCTTTATTGAAAAGTTACAGTATTCTATTATATTCCATTGATTTTCAGTGTAGTGTGAACCTTGGATAACCTATGCAATTTTCAGCAGCATTTAATGCATGCGTGACTCGTGGTCAAGTGCATATTTCAAGTATATTTTCAGGCACTGTGCTTGAAACCAGGTGTGGAGCGAATTTTTCCATGAAATCCACAGAGGGACTGGGATGATCTCAGCACTAAGATACCTTTGGGATGACAACACATAAATAAATAAATGCCCTGGTCCTTGTTAGCTGCTGCTATTAGTAGTGTAGGGCTGCACATGACACTAATGCCTGCTTTGGGCTTCTGTGCTAGGCTTCCTTCTGTCTCTCCTGTAAAAGAAGGCTATCTGATTGGAAACAGATCTGGGGCACTGGGGGGGCTCGCCCCAGCTCGTTGGATTTAATGACCCATTTCCTCAGCTGCCTCGTGCCACAAGCAGTTAAACGACAGTCAAGGTGCCCAGAGGTTCCCCACCATGGGACCGGGGGGAGTACAGAGTACACTAGCTGCAGAGACGGAGTGAGTAATAGAGAGTGACATACCCCGAGTACCAGGCAGCAAATCAAAGCCCATTTCCACAACAGGAAGCTAACCACTGTGACACCCACCACATTCTCAAGTCAGACGTTCAGCGTGTTCCTGGAGTCATTCTGGACTCAAGTGTTTGTATTTTTCTTCGTTTGATGTCGCCACGTGGCTCCACTTGTTGCCTCCAACGCAGGAAGAGGAGCTCGTATGTTTTTTTTGTTTCCAGTCAGGAAAGTCAAAGTTTTATGGATGCACAGCGTTCTTCTCCACTGAGGCTATCCACGGTGGAGACACGGCTTCTCCTTGACCGGATCAATGGCAATTGGAAAATAAATACGAACGGGGCATAGTTTCCCTAAAGCATCTTAACGTACGACATTCTTAGAAATGATGGTAGCTTATCGATGGGCTCCGGCCTACTCTTATGAGGCTGAGACCATCTGAAGAAGGTCTGGTTTTTATTTATTTATAAGTCCATACTTGTATCATTAACACAGATGTTCTTTGTAACGTGAAAATGGATGACGTCTTCCTGAAACTTAAAGTTATACTAGGTGCACTATAAAGAGCCAAGCAGGAGCTAAATCAGTCACAGTTTACTTTCTTAAACTTAAAGTTCCTCCAAGCTGCATACATACATGCAAGCTGAGGGCAGGAGACATTTGGCTTTGAGATCGTACTCAACAATTCCAAGCAGTCTTGTAGTGCTCAAGATCGGTCTTGGTCTCGAAAACCACTGTTTGAAAGTCTCCGTCTC
Source organism: Ophiodon elongatus (assembly GCA_016806645.1). NCBI lineage: Eukaryota > Metazoa > Chordata > Actinopteri > Perciformes > Hexagrammidae > Ophiodon > Ophiodon elongatus. The sequence goes on from JACSYO010002158.1 coordinate 389,255, forward strand.
GCCTCATCAACCGTGTTTGTGACTCGCTCCTGTGACTCTGAACTCAATTCCAAGACCACTGCAGGGGCATCGCTAAACTGTGAATTGTCCAAATTATTTGTCGACATCATTAGTGTTGTTGTTCATAATTCAAAATGCACACACATAAAATGCACCTCTGCAATACTTTTTGATGTACTTCATCAAAACATTTCTCATGGTACACGTTTATTTTCTTTGGGTGTTTCTATGGGAATGTGGATCTTTCAGATCAATGTGAGGACTCTCTATATGGTTCGCATGTTCCACATTTTATCATAAGTCTGTCATGCCGTGTGGGACTCGTGTCTTGTCTTGGTCTTGACTCGATCTCGCCCTGACTTTGTCCTGGTCTTCTCTTGGTCTCGATACACCGGTCTTGATCATGACTTGGTCTTGAACTTGTCTTGGTCTCGATACACCGATCTTGATCATGACTTGGTCTTGGTTCAGGTGGCCTTGACTACAATACAAGTATGAAAATATTTCTTTGTGCCATTTTACAAAACAACACCCCCCCATCAGCATCTGAGTTACAGAGACGTTGCATTGGGAGAAACTCCATGTCGAGAGTACAATAGGAACAAGTACGTATTAATTGCTCTGTTGGCCCTTTGCACTTCATGGCCTTCACTCCGAAAATAATTGTGTGCTGGCTGAGATCCATCCTGTGGTTTCTTTTTTGTTCCCAGAATGTTCCTGCTGGCTCTTCAGAAACTTTAAGAAATGGAGCAAAACAATGCAGTTAAACACACAACAGATTATATTGCCGTGACCTCCTATTTGTTTGGGGCAACAGTGCTCCATTTATAACGATGAGCCCACTTGACCTTCTCCACAAGTACAGCGACAGTGCTCGAGACCCCTGGGAGGGACCTAAAACGGCCATCAAACTTCCACCGCTAAAGACTTGAGCACAATCTTCCCTATCAGGCTAATGATCAATTATTAATATCCACAATCCTCAGCCTTGATGTGGCTGCTTGGAAATAGAAGGCAGGCAATTATGCGCCACTCTCTTCTTTCGTTTTTTTTTGGCCGCCTCCATCTCCGGCCTCCCTCTCCATGCGTTGAGCTCCCCTATAAATATATAACAGATAGTTCCTCTTAGCACACCACAAGTTCTTATTGGGGCCCTCTCATTGCAGATATCCAGATCCAGATTAATTTGTAATTAGTCTTGAGTTGTTGAGCCTCTGAAAGATAAAGGATTCCAACTCCCATTCTATTCGCCCCAAACACTGACGATCACTTAAAAAGAGCAAACGCTCTCGCGCGCTTGATAAAAATAGCTTAAGCTCGGACTTATTTGTTTGCCGACAAATGCCAGACACATATGTCTGAATGGCCCGGGCGACGCTAACGCGGAGAATAAATGAGTTGGTCTAAAATAAAACTTGTCATTGTGTCTCTCCGCGCGTTTGTTTGCAAAAAGGGTGGGGGAGATTGGGGGGGGGGGGTGGATCTCACAATTCATCAGCTCCGCACAGGCAGCCCTCGCGTTTTCCCCCGCCCAAGACATCGCTGTAAAAGCATAAAGCAAGAAACAAAAGCAGAACTAAAAAGCAGTCTACTTTTATTATATTCATTTACTTATTCTTTTTTTACAACATAATTGTTTTTTTTTTAGGAGATACCCCCTTTATCGGGTGTCATTTGGGCTTCCCAATAATTTGCCTCCAAATGTCACATATCCCTCCGCTGACAAAAAAAGATGAATGGGATAAAGACATATGGGCTTTTTATACTTTTTAGGCTGTGTGAGAGTGTAAAACATACTGGAATAGTTTTAAGTCATTTAAGAGGACAGGGGGTGTAGACGCAGGGGGGCTGAGGGTGGGATGGGGTGTGTGTGTGTGTGTGGGGGGGACGGGGGCTTCAGTCTATTAATAGTTGAGTCATCAGTGCCTCAATGTTCCGAAATGGCAAATTGTTAGATCCCCAATGGTGATTATTACTTGCTGTCAATGACCTTCATAACAAATTAAAATTATGCGACTGGGACAGAGCGTGCTCTTTAATAGGCGTTATGCATGGGATTGTGTGCGTGCATGTCACTCTGTGCACGTGTGTGTGTGTGTGTGTGTGTGTGTGTGTGTGTGTGTTGGCATGCGGGTGGCCAGAGGGTGACGGCTTCTAGCATTTAAAAACTCCTCCCTCCCCTCCCACCCCCTCCTCCTTGCTAAAATTGGGGGCCTTTCTCTCATTTATTCTTAAAGTGTGGCTCTATCTCTCGTGGTCTGGTGGACACACACACACACACTCGCATACACACGGGCGGGATGTTTGCAGCTACAGTATAAATCTTTTTATTTCATTTTCCGAGACGCTGGACAAGTTCATAGAAGAGGAAAACGGGACGTGTCCTTGGTCTCCTGGATTTACTGCCTGACCAGGATATGTTGGGGAGCGATAGTCTCTCTCTCTCTCTCTCACACACACACACACACACACACACACACACACACACACACACAGCATGTATGCATGACGTGAAGCAGATTTACCCACTTTAGCCCCCCCCCCCATCCCCGCCTCCTTCCACGGTGGCCTTGTTAAAAGTGTTCATCGCCCCTCGTGGTAATATATGTCTTTAAGTGCACATTTATGCTCCCGAGCTATCGATCACCGCGCGCTCCCCACTCGATAATTACTCCACCTTAATATGCGCCCTTAATGAGGCTTAATTGATTCATTTTCATTGATGGAGAATAACGCCACTAATGGCTGCGGTGTGCAGGGCGTTCGATGCCGCGGTACAGTATGGACTGCGCCAGGTGGATCGAGGGCGGGACGGGAGTGCTGGTACCGGAGCTGAGTTGGGTGATTGGCCTATTGTGCTCGCTGTTGATTTAGCATGCACGGGAATGAATAGGAAATCAATGGCGGCTCGGGGAGGAGTTCTACTTACACTCGGCGTTTAAAGGGGCAGCGTGCGACGGGACGGTCGCCGTCTTCGGGTTAGATAAGAGGATTTTTTGTGCTGTGACCTTTTGCTTCCCTATCATCTTCTCACCTCTTCACTTCTCCCGCGATAACCTCCTCACATTTTTCTAAATAATATCCCCCCCCCCCCCCTCCCCCCCCCAACACACACACTACCCTGCCACGTGTCATCTCTCTGCTTCTCTTCTCACCCCTCCTTTTGTAACGTGCCAGTCGTTTTTTCCTCCTATTTTCTTTTGTTTAATTCCCCCTTTTTTCCTTCCTTTCCATTAGTTTGTGCCCCTCTCGTGTCCTTTCCACTTAACCCCGCCCCCCCCCCCCGTAATGTCCTCTCCACCTTTCCTTTTTCCTTAATTTCTTTGCTCCGTCTTTTCACCTTTTTTCCCCTCACTTTTCCTATCTTAAATCCTCCCCTTTCATCTCCTCACATTTCTCGACCCATAGAAACCCGGCAGCAGCCCAGTAAAAGAGACGGCGACCTAGTCATCCTTCACTAATGGTAACCACACCACTTCCTGCCAACACAGACAGAGAGGGGGCATGATGAATATACACCCTGATTATTATAGCACTACCAACACACACACACGCACACACATTGGCAAGTGTGTGTGTGTGTGTGTGTGTGTGTGTGTGTGTATGTGTGTGTGTGTACACAAACGCACAGACAAACACATTAGTAATTGCTCTTGTCTTCATGTCCTAAAAGACACCCACCTCTGTCCCCATCTGCCTTTTGTGCTCTCATGCATACGTACAGACAGGGGTGGACAACACACACACACACACACACACACACACACACACACACACACACACACACACACACACTCATACACCCTCAAGCCTCTTCCAGAGCCTCTCAACGGGGCTATGATCACCCTGCTAGAATGATAAAGTTAGTGAGACATCAGTGCTCCCTCAAACATTTGTATGTGTGTGACATTGTGTGCGTGTGCGTGCGCGTGCGTGCGTGTGTGTGTGTGTATGTCTTTTTCCAATGCTCTTTGAAGCCTGAAACAGACTTGAGGAGGGTGGTGGAGTGGGGGGGGAGGGGAGGGCGGGGGGGAAACAAAGGTGGGCCGGTGCCAGGGAGAAACTTATGGCACCATTCCTCTTCCCCTAGCTGGGCAGAGGCATAGCCTTTACTGAGGGAGAGAGCCACCTTCTGTCAGTCTGGGTGGAGGGGTGGGGGGGGTAGAGGAGGAGGGGATGAGAGGGGGGGGCAGGGGGAGTGGGGAGAGAAATGAGAGGAGGGGAAAGAGACGAATGGAGAGCATAAAGTACCTTGTCCATCATTTCCACCTGTGTAGGGATGGGGGGGGGGGGTAGAGGTTTGGCCCCCTTCACAAATTCTATCATCCTGGACAGATTTCCTAAGCAGCCAGTATTTTAGGCCGAGCATTTAGAATAAGCACACAAGGTGGTGGTGTTTTTTTTCTGTTTTGTCTTTGCAGCAATGCCCTTCACCCCATAGTTTTGGAGAAATAATCTTCACAGCGTGAAGATCACACTCCCTGAATAGATATCCTGCGCACACACACACACACGCGCACACACACACACACACACACACACACACACACACACACACACACACACACACACACACACACACACACCCTTTTCATTCAAGAAAGTGCTGCAAACAAATAGCTTTAACACAATTCTGCACAATGAAAAAAAAAGCCTTGCTACCCTTTCATTACCCAGGTTGAAGAAGGGAACCATCCTCTCCTCCTCTGCCTCCTCCTCATCCTGTCTTCTTTCCTTTCCTTTCCTTTTTTTTTTTTTTATCCCACCCCCTCCCTTCCCCGTCCCCCTTCCACAACTCCAGTTTTAGTGCGGGCGTTCACTAATAAATATAAATGTTTGTGATTACCATCTCTGCAGCACAGGTGCATGTTTGTTGCGAGGGGGGAGGCTTGTTCATTAATTTTCAGCCATGAAAAGTGCAGCGCGCCATGAACGGCGAGTCCAAATCGCACACACTGATAAATGAACGCACAGATTGTTAATGTACCATTGTAAGGCTGCTGCCTCCACCGGCTTTTGAAAAAAAAAAAAAAAAAAAAGAAAGAGAGAAAAAGGAGGGGTGCTCGCTGCCAAAAAGCAAAAGGGCTGTACGAGCGCACACACATCAACACACGCTGGGTCCGCGAGGTGTGGCGGGACCCTATTCAGAGGTCTAGATTAAACTGAATGGAGCTTTTTTTATTTATTTTTTTATCCTTACACATATAGCCAGGGATTATTTAGATTATATAGACAAGGCACCCCCCACCCCCTCCGCCTCCGCCCCCCTGGTGTGAGGCCTCTGGCTTGTGTTGTCTAATTAGAGTTGGTGGAACTGGTATCTGCTGGTAACCGCGGCACCGGGAACCCCCCGTGTCCCGGTGTAAGGGGGCGTGCTGGCCCACGCCGCTAAAAAAAAAACTAATTTGGCGCTAAAAGTTTGTTTTGTCTGCGTTTCGTCTCCAGAATGGCGCGCGCCGTTTGGAAAAAACGTCGTAATCCTCAAAAGTATTTTTATTATTATTATCACCACGACGGTCATAATGATGATTTCATAGCTGGATTAAACCCCCCCTACCCCCCCTTTCCGCCACCCCTCAGTCTGGGTCGACCATATTTGCCTCGGGCGTGGACACAACATGTGTGTGCGTCATCCGAATCTCCACATACTGTATATTTTAATTAGATAATGCACGCTTAATCTACGACCAATCCTCCAATATGTCTTTTTATTTAAAAAATTTTTTAGACGCGGTCACAACTGTAGCGTTCACGCCGCCAGAGAGAAATAGCGAGGACGAGCAAACAAAGAGGAGAATAAATGAAAATCGGCCCGAAAATGGGTTGTTTTTCAGGAGCTGGGAAAATGTTTTTAATAGGGGACCGCTGAACACCTGCCTTAAAATGTCGTTTCAACATCTCCCGAATGCCATTTTGCTTAATTGACTTGGAAATGGCCCAAATGTATTGCTGAATGCGATCTAATTAATATTAATAATAAATGCCATTATTAACATCAAAGAACATCTGGTGCCCCTGTTTACCCCACCGCCTTATATGTAACACATTCTGCTGCTGTTTTCATCTCACAAACATGGCGCGGGTAAACAACAACTCGCATTTCCTTTTATTTTTATTTGTATTCATCAATTTTTTTATTATATATTTTTTTTTTTTTTCCCCCTCTCTTTTTCATTCTCACCATTCATTCCGTCTTTGGTCTCGTTCGTGTTGCTCGACGGGGTCAGTGGTAAAACAACAAGTACGAGGTGAGGATGCTGTGTAGGATTTGGAGCACAGTTGCTCCTCTCTGGTTCCTCCCCACCCCCCCACCCACCCCTCCTCCTTTCTTCTTCTTCTTCTTCCTCTTCTTCTTCCTTTTGGTCTATAGACCTGGTTGTTGTAATACCTCAGAGACTCCTCAGATCTCTTGTGTACTCCCTTGAAAAAAGAAAGAAAATAACTTTTAAAAAAAAAAAAAAAAAGCAAAAGCATCTGCACAGTAAGAGAGCCTTGCATTAGGACTTTTTTCTCGACGCCCCGTAAATCATGCACCAAATAACTTTAATCTAAAATTTCATTAAGTAGTCCTTGTCAGGTAGTAAAAGGAAGGGGGATAATGCAGTGGTGTTTAATGGTAATTGGTGTTTGGTTAATAAATTCTGCGAGTTCAGATTACGTTGGAGCAGTGGCTGGAATGCTAGCATCAGCAGTGTAACTAAACCTCAAATTGATTAACTCGCATGAACCAGACGCTCACAAAGATGGCAGTGGTCCAAATCAAAAAAAGGAACGAGAGGGGATGGGGGGGGGGTGTTTGGGGGGGGGGTGTTAGGAGGTGTGTGAGTGTGTATGAGAGAGGGAGAGAGAGAGAGAGAGAGAGAGCGGGGAGAGGGAGAAGCATCAGGCCGGATGGTGTTGTGTTGCTCTGGTGTAAGGAAATCAAGTCCCCCGGGCGCATTTTTAAAAGCCTAATGCCTTTCAAATGATGTCATCACATTTTACTCTTTCTCTCCCCTCTCTCTCTCTCTCTCTCTCTCTCTCTCTCGCTCTCTCTCTCTTTCTTTCCCTCTCCCTGCCTCTCACCCAATCTCTCTTAATATCTTTCCCCTTTTCAAACCGTTTCCCTCAATCCCCCCCCCCCCATCACTCCACCACATCCCATCCCCACCTCTCTCGGCCCCCAATCAGTTATTTGGCTACGGGGAGAGGGGCCGGCGGGGCCTCGACTGGAGTCACGTGACGCATTAGAATAATGGCCGCGCAAGAGGGAAAAACATCTTGTGATTTTTTTTTATGACTGATGTGCCCCCCCCCTCTAGTTTTATTTCCTGAAAGTGATATCATACTAATCAAAACCACAGAACGTTTAGAGTGCAAAGTGTGATTGAAAGAAGACCATTAAGGAACTGACAACCCCCCCCACCCCCCAACACACACACATACACACACACACACGTCACCATATATGCACACACAATTGTCGGCTTTGCTGTTTATTTTTGTTGTTGTTGTTGATGCTTTTTTTTTTATTTTTTTGCATCCACCATTAATGGGAATTGGGTGTGGTCGCTGTAAAGGAGTAGGCAGCGTGCCCTATCCCAGAGGTACCCACATGAGCACACACACACACACACACACACACACACACACACACACACACGGAATCCTTATCAATTTATATATTTGTCAGTCAGTGGCGGAGGCTGCCCTGGTGGCGTATCCCCGCGGCGGCGTTGCATCGGTCGCTCTCCGTCGTAAGACCCCGGTGACGTGCTGTCGGAAAGGGAGTGCGAGGTGTCTCGCGCACGCGCGCACACACACACACACGCGCGCGCACGCACAGTTCCACACACAGTTGCACTCTCACACACAGTTAGTCAGAGGGGAGTGTGAGTGCAGCAGACAGCAGGCAGAGTGACTGATACTCAGCCTGCCTCCCAGATGGCCTGCTCAACTCTGCTCCAATCTGATCTCAGAGCCTTTGTTCTGGCATGTTCCATTACGCCGCCGTGACACCAGTAAAGGCAGAGGGGAGAAGAGCTGGTCTCAGATCAGATACGGCTGAATTATACATGTATTTCTCTTCTTCTTTCTTTTTTTTTCTTTCTTTTTTCTCCTCTCTCCCCCCTCTGTGATATTCTTGAACTAGCACAGTCACAGTTCTGCTTTTTTAAAAAAAAAAAAGAATTCCGGGGTAAGAGGCGAAGGACGGTTTCATAGACGACAGATTAAAACAGTTTTGAGTTTAAGGGAGGATTTTGGGAGAATAAAAAAGAAGCAGTGGTGGCTTTAATGGCTAATGGAAATATATGTCTTTTCTTTTTTCGTTATTCTTGATATAAATGATGATCCTTCGTGGGGATTAATGGCTGCTTTGGCAGAAATATAACATGTCCACTCAGCAGCGGCCTTTGACACACGAGAGATGTTGTGAATACTGATCCGTCATTAAGTATCACACGTTCTTTTTTTTATTCATACCCTTGAAAACGTGCAGTGATTCTACTGTTAGTCATTTAAATTGAAACATATTTTCATATAAACAGCGATACACCCACGACTTTATTGGCCGTCGGGAGCAAAAACCCGCCAACCCCCGTGCAGCTTTTTTTATTAGTATGTTTTTAACGCGTCTCAAAAGATGCCTCAACGGTCTTTTTCTCCATTTGAACGCAGAAATTCCATCAATCGGTCAACGGGAAGAAAAAAGAAAAACAAACGGTCGAACTCGGAGACTGTGAACATAAAATGTCAGCTCTCCCTTAACTGTGTAACAGTGTGAGAGGAAAGGAGTGAGAATTAGTGGCTGGCCTTTACAGGCTTGTACATAAACAGCCAAAGGCTCACCTGTGACAATCACTTTAATGCTGCGCCTCCCACGGTGAATCTTCTTTGCATAAAAAAAAAAAAAAAAAAAGAAAAAAAAAAAAGGAAAAAGACGGAAGACGCGGAGAGAAAATCAATACTCGGAGGATAGTTACAGCTGGGTGTCAACAAGCGATCGAGAGTCTCCCCTCCACCCCCCACCCTCCGTCGCCCCGCCCCCCCCCCCCTCCCGCGTCACACACCCAGCTGTGCGCGGCGACGCCTAATATACGGGGTGACCTTCAAAATGTCATAAATGTGTTGTGCAATAAAGTGTCAATATTTGCGGTTATATGGAGCAGTGTGACTTTTACAGTAATTGGAACAGTCGCATTAAACGCCGCGGATCAGTCAACTGATTAAAGACGAGCCGGCCGGACAGCCAGAGCCCGGGCCCGGGCCTGGGAACGACGCCGCTTCCCTACACGTGTGTGTGTGTGTGTGTGTGTGTGTGTGTGTGACACTCTACCTCGCATCACGTGAGAAGTGTGCCACCCCCCCCACCCCCCACCCCCCAAGAACTTCTGCTTTACCTTCTTTCCTGGTGGTGCGTGTGTGAACGTGTGAAGCCCATTTATTATTGAAGGACTGTTATATGCCAGGAGAGCACGCTCTCATCCTCTCAGTAATGTGTCTTTCCCCTTACAGGAGCCCTATTAACCCTGACACACAAGGACGGGTGTCGGCGTGTGTGTGTGTGTGTGTGTGTGTGTGTGTGTGTGTGTGTGTGTGAGACGGACGTGCGGAGAGCCTCTCTCTCTCTCTCTCTGTGTGTGTGTGTGTGTGTGTGTGTGTGTGGTCTGGTGTTTGTCCTACATCTAATCTGTGTTTTGGATTTTAATTTTTTTTTTTATTTTAGCCCCATCTGGGGTGGGCAGGTGGGCTACTGTCTGTTAACACGATCCGGGGAGTCTTTGCCAAAAGGGGATCTGTACAGTGGACCGCTCGAAATATGTTTATGAGGGGCCAACTATGGCGACAGTATGGTGCAGTCCTGGACTCGGCACTGGGGGGAATTACAGTCGCTTTTTATTTATTTATTTATTTGTTTGTTTCCCTGTCCCACCGGCCCCGGTCTTTTAAGTGGCGTTTACATTAAAAATGCTCACGCGGCGGTGACATCGTGCGGGGAGCCGTCTATGTTTTCACCTGTGATATTGTACGTGCAATCTGCGCTTCCGTATGACTTAAGCGCCGCGCTAAGCGACGCGTCGCGTCGCGAAGGTCACAATCTTCGTCGGAACTCCCTTCGAAAATGTCACCGTTTTCAAAGTGGACTTAATGAAACACAGGACTGTTTTCAATTTTCCGTTTCATGAGATGTCATTTGATTTAATTTTCGGAGTGCCGGTGGGGAGAAAAAAAAAAAAAAGAATTGGACCACCTTAGTTTAACGCCCCTCTGTGTCGGCTTTCTTTCTTTATTTTTTATTGTCTCGCATACTTTCTGTTTTCCAGTCCTCTCTTTTTCCACTCATCTTTCCTCTCTCTGTGTAATTTCACACGTTGTTTAAAACTGAGAAGCAAAACCATGTTAAAACCAAGATCCACAGTTCAACATCTGCTTTAAAAAAAAAAAGAAAAAAGGAAAAACCCCAAACTGTCTGCGGGCTTCCTTCCCCCTCGCTAGCACACAGAATTAAACCGCGCAGTTGCCAAGCCCGAGTAGAAGCAGCTGGTATTTAGTATCTGCGTATTGTCACAGACTTACATTTAGGTTGCCTTTCAGTTTCACTTGTGATAAATAGCCCTCAGCCCTGATAGCGAGTGTTTGCTGAATGGAGTCGTGTGTTTAGTGTCAGCGCGGAAGAGGACTTGCTGACTTGGGCCTTTCCATTCTGTAAAAAAAAAAAAAAAAACCTTATTTGACTCCCCCCGACAGAGGGGGAGGAGGAGGGGGAGGGGTGTGGGAATGGGAAGCGGCAGAAAAGAAAAGATTAGGCTAATGTTAAAAAAAAAAAAAAAAAAAAAAAAAAAAGGTCCTTATTGTGCGGGCGCGGTTGCCTTAGTGGGTTTTTGATTTATTTTTCTTTCTTTCGGGCTCCACCGCCCCTCCTCTCCACGCGCACACCAAATCATGTGCCAGATTAAGAAATAAATAACTTTTCTTTTTTTTTTATTACTGTGTTTGCGCTTTTTTGGGTCACGCGCGCGCTGACACTTTAACCACGGACTAGTTTTGTCTGTTGCTTTTTCTTTTTTCTTTCTGCACCCCCCTCCCCCCTGCCCCCCCCAGCGCGAAACAGCGATAAATGCCGACCGTCACTACACGGCCGCGACTTTCGTGACTTCCCGAACGGTGTACCGTTCCCCGACCTGTACACGTTTCAGATGAATTAATGTTGATATAGATATGGCAGCCTGCACAACCCCCCCACCGCCCCCCCCCAACCCCAAAAAAAACCACCAAAGCAGAAAAAGAAACAAAAAATTTCAAATGGTTTAAAAAAAAAAAAAAAAAAAAAAAACCTTGCTGTGAAACCCGCAAATCTGTCGTGACAGTTCTGCGCCGACGTCGAACCTCCATCAAGTTAGCTATCGGAAAACGAGAACAGATATTTTTTTATTTACCGCCTTCATGACACAAGACATATCAAGCATCTGTTGTGTGCGTGTTTCCTTTTCAAGTTTCTCGTTTTTTGAACCTAACTTCGCTGCTCAGACCTTTTTTCAAATTTTCCGCGACTGTCAGCACATCACAGGCTCCTAGCCGACCGCGCAGCGAGGCCCGGCGCTCGCGTTCAGTCTGACGGCGACACCCTCACCTCGGGATTGTGCTGCTGTCAACACATTCCCAGGTTGTCGTCACTCATCCTCACAATCGCATTCGGAAGGTGATCGCGTTGATAACAGACTGCTGTTGCGCTAAACTGTGCATCATCGTGGGGTTTTTTTTTTTTTTTTCTTTGCGGGCGGGCGTGCGGGAGGAAGTGGTGGAGGGCGGGGTCAAAACCGTTATCACCCTATCATGTCTGTGACAGCTACCTGTCAAAATCAGGTGAGATGCTGCGATGCTGACATCACCAATTCTCTCTCTCTCTCTTATTATTATTTTTTCGCTTTCTGTCTAATTTTGCATTGTTAATTTCCACTGCGATCCAGCATATGCTTAATAGGAATGATGATGATAGCGAGGATAAAAAAAAAAAAAAAAAAAAAGAAGAAAAAAAAGAGAGGCGGTGGTGGTGCAGGTGGCGGTGTTACTTGTGTGTGTGTGTGTGTGTGTGTGTGTGAATTGAGGATGGGGGGTGGGGGAGGTAGGGGGGTGATATCTCAGGACTATGGTGTTTCTAAAGAAGCTGAAAAGCTTATGAACTGTCAGCGTTCTGTCAGAGGAGGAGAACGGCGCGGCCCGTGAGCCCGTTTGATGCGTTTGACTTTGTGTGGCGTTCGCACATTGGAGCGAGGGGGAAAAAAGAAACGAGGGACAATGACTGACAGACAGAGGAGAAAGAAAGGGGGTTGGGGGGGGGTTGTGTGTGGGGTGGGGGGGAAGAAACGTGTTGTGTTACGATGTGCGGAGGGCTGGGTTTGAAGTGGCACTCAACACACCTTTCCATTTGTCTCTCCCTCCTTGTTGCCGCCTCGGTGCGCGCTCCAGATGTCGGGGAGGACTCGGGGAAGGCGGCGGGGAGCGTTCAGCCGTCGCTGTCCCAGCACCGCGAGCGGAGCGTGGGCTCGTCCTCCAAGGATTGCCCCTACTGCGGCAAGTCCTTCCGCACCTCCCACCACCTCAAAGTCCACCTGCGGATACACACAGGTCAGTACGGTGCGCTAAAACACACTCTTTCTCCCACCAGCCAAGTGCAGGAGTGCACCTAGGAGTGCATTTCTCCAAGCAATCAAACATTCATCACGCTCCATGCAAGATTTACTCTACCACATGTACTGACATTCCCTTCTGGGGTTAGACTGGCATACCAACGTTGGCCTAATCACTTAGTGGAGTCAATCTGCCTCCACACAGAAGTGATTGCCTATAGGTTTTGTGATTTGATAGTACTTTAGTTGAGGATTACCATGAAGCTGCAACTATAATAAAAATCACTTTTTGTTTGCCATAACTGCCACTTTATCCTGAGAGTAGCACACGCTGCTCTTAACAGCATTCGCGAGATTCCACCGCGCCCTCGGAAAAAACGACCAATCAGGGCCGAGGAGTCTCCAACGCAGCTGTCAATCACAGCTCGTGAACTTTGATCAAATTGTCAAATTAGGCGGCTCTGATCAGATACGAATGAAGATTCTGTTGGTGAATTGTCTGTTTCTGACCTCAAATGTTTTCAGAAACATGTTTTGGTTGGAAGTCGGTGGGCGGTGGTTGGTTTTTGGCGAGACTGTTTTCAATATGGCAGAAACAGCAAACACGAAATTTCTTTCTGAAAACATTTCATACGAGGAATAGGCAATGCAGTACCACAATGTTGATGCATATTCAATCAGCGCTGCCTGATATGATACATCTCTGTACATTATATTAGAAAAGAGAAGAAAAAAGAAGAAGAAAGACCTGCTTACAGGACCAACTCCATCCACCAATATTAAGTGCACAAATGGTCAAACTTCCCAAATCACAGTGTGACAATGCCCTGAAAATAAGCAGAACTGTAAAAACCCAGTTATCCCGGCTCATAAATCATAATCCTGTTTAGTCCACGAGATATAATCCTAGAGACATTTCCGTGCAGTCTTATCAGATGTAATGCATTTTATTCAAATTGACATAAAGACAAATAAACAAACTATTCACGAGGAGGAATATGCGTTTCCTAACAGTGTCCCTCATTGAGGCTTAAGGCCATTATTATTCAGTTTTTTTTTTTCTTTTTTCATTGAGCTCTAATTAACACAACAAGGGTTCAGTGTCCTCCAATGACATCACTCGGAGGGCAATTTCACACTCGCTAACTCTCAATAACTTTCGAGCCAAAACAAAGCCGGCCTGTCCACAGTTTAGGGATACGCGTGAGACGATGTGCCGAATAGATTTGAGTTTTTTTTTTTTTTTTTTAACGTCAAGCGTCCCAACCCTCCGAGCGGCGTACTCTCCCGCCCCGTACGTCCCACCAACCGGGAGCTCGGCCACTTCCTCCGATAGCCCGTCCGCCGGCCGTCGCTGAGGGGTCAGGGCTGCAGTCGGAGTAATGATGTGGACTGTGGACGGTAGCCAGCTCGTTCTAACCCTCTGCAAGGTACGAACGCCCCACTGACTATCCAGGCTAGAGTCACAATTAGACCATGCAGAGGTCACCTTACAACAAGGACGCCTGCTTCTAGCTGCTGGGCCCGGTGCGTAGCGGACAGTGTGCAGTGTTTCAGGTGATTCCCTCTCGTGGAGCCAGTGTTTCCAAACTGGAAAGAGTGATTTGTGGACACCATCTAAGGGCCGGAGAACAGTTGGTGCAGATTATATCTGCAGATTATATATGTTCTCTACAAACCTGCGATTGTATTGATTCGTTGAAAAGAATCGTATATGGTGAATAAACAGCACTCTCGCCAGTCGATAATGTCAGCATGTTCAATGCTAATTTATTTTAGCCATTGCTGCGTTCGTTGTTTTAAACTTTCATCTCGACATTTTCTCACATGTGAGTGAGACGTTGGGTAGTTCGATACGATTAGCGATGACAACGATGCGCCTCCCGTGGACCCGTCCTCCAGCGGTAGTGCAAGTGGTATTTCTTGAGATACCACTTGTACTTCGAGAGGTGATGATAGTAAGTCACAGCCGCGTCCAGTCTGTCCTCAGTCCAACATGAGAGGACGCCGAGGTGAAAGGCAGCCCCCCCCCCTGCTTCTTCGGAACAGGTGGCTCAGTATTACACGTTGCAACTTTAAGGAAAGATCGCGCAAAATACTTACGGTTTGAGGGGCGTTACCTCAAAAGATATTCCATTTTCTTTCAAAATAACAGAGAAAAGCAGCAAATCATCCCATTTGTGAAGCTGGAACCAGAGTTCATGTTTTAGTTTAGTTACAAGTTTTGGGAAATTCTATCGATTAGTGCAGAGGGTTCACAGAGGGTTCGGTGCCTTTGCTGAATATTTGCAGAGGAACCGAGAAACCACATTCTGTCCAGTCAAAGCATCCTTGAGCAAGGCATTGAAGGGGTGACCTGGATCACCTGGCAAAGAGTGAAGCTGAATATCTGTAACTTAAAATGGATAGGGCTTTAATAACTGCTAAAAGCAGATGTGTGTTTAAGGCTTCAGAAAAAAAATAAGCATAAAACTATGCTTTTCCGAAAATATATATTCGATTTTTGGACCCGACACTAGTACGTTAACACAAATACAGAACAAATTGAATTATTCCGTGACTTAAAAGCATTTCCCTTTCCGTCAGTCATAGATTTGTACACCCCTAAATTCCTCTAGATGTTCTTGAAACGCTGAGTCCAACCGCCCTGACCTTTTTGTTAGTTTCTACACTTCACAACGGAGTAATCCTTGAGTGCCAGTAGTGAAGCAGAGGCTAAAACGCTTGCAGAGAAGAAAAAAAAAAGAAATCAATGCTTGCTTTTCTTCTTATTCTCTAAGTCCCTATTGCTTTTTTTTTCTCCCTCGTCCTTCTCCATGCACTTAAAAGGCAGAACAGAGAGACCACCCGCGCGGTAACCCCCTTTCGCTCCCCTTATTAAGAGGCACGTACTGTACCTCGGATCTGAAAAAAGGAATTAAGAGGAAAAGCTTTAAACTGCAGCACGCTAACACTGTCTGGTGTACGCTCACATAATTAGGATCCTTATGTTGAACAGCGCATCCAGGTCACGGCCGGGCCATCCACAGAAGCTGGGGATAGCGGCGGTTTTCTGGGGGCATCTGTTATCTGGTGGTGAGAGAGCAGAGTTATGTCTGCTTTGAGTAGTCCAGTAAGGACACCCACGAGGGCCATATTTTATCACGGAGGAAGCGGAGACCGCAACCTGGGCATGGCTTTAACTCATTTGGCAAAACACACACAGACAAGTAGGTCCATCTAATTCCATCCACACTCGGTATATTTAACATTTATCCGTTCATATCTCGGAAATAAAAAATGAAAGAATTAATCCGGAGCCCTCTGCACGTGGGAGCAAAAGTGCTAAAAGTTAGCAAAGGATGTTGTCTTTCGGAGCGGAATGTATCTCTGGCCGCCGGCCTATCTAAGCACGGCTTTAGCGTCGTCTGGAGAAAAAAAAAAAAAGAAACAGCTTGATGCATCCCCAATATGTGGCCTTTAAATCATCACTATAACTTAATTGCACCAGCTCAACAGTGACATCCTGGTTACATCCGCAACAAGGCTTTATTTATTATTTTTTCTTCACAACGGTTAAAGATCCTCTCCGTGCTCCCGGTGACAATGCCGAGAAATTCACAGACGACAGCGGGGCTCCCCTCCATCCTAATGCAATGCGAGTGACACAATGGAGTTGCTTACCAAAGCCAGCCGAGGCTGCATTGTGCAACGCCACGCAGAGATTAATGAGCAGCTAACGCCAGCTTGAAAGGAATGAAGTGAATTTAAATTTCTCCAAAAGTTAAAGAGCTAATGTTACAGTATTAATTTCCTCTTGAACAGTGAGTGGGAAAATATCCATTAGCAAAATTAACCACAGTTTTCTAGGTAGCTAACATTGTGCGGCTGTGGTGCTACAGTGTGGGGCCACAGCTAATGAACACACTGCAGAGGGTGATATTTCATTATACAAATTAATGCTCACATTTTAATGGGAAAGTCACATAATGAATCTAGGCTTCAGTGACAGCAATTAGAGGCCCAGATTGTCCCCTTCTGGACAAGGCACTATTTAGCAGTAAGCAGCTGTGTGTAAAAAATAAAAAGGTCCTCGCTCTTGACAATAGCCACACATAACTTCAGGCAGGGCCGCATAACCAATAAGGGTCCCTTCTCACCTTTAAACGAGGAGAAGGGGGAGACAAAGAGGGAGAGAGAGAGAAAGAGGAGAGGCAGGACTTGCCCATGTCACTTAACCTTAACCTAACCTTGTAATCAGGATGAATCAAGAGGGACCTGTGATCTCTCCCTCCATTCCTCTCACTCCTTCCTCCCTGCTCTTTCATCCACTATCTCCCTCCTAATACGTTTCTCTAAGTGCTCCCTTTTCTCTCCAATTCCTATCTCTACCATGCAGTATCTTCAAACCAATGACACTGCTTAATTTAATATACTACATTTGCCATTTGGTGCACACTTGTATCCGTGTATACATGTGTTCCTGTGTCCCTAAACAACGTATTAATGGTGTGACAATTGAACTGTTAATAGCAAGCAGCACACTCAACTCACCACGGGCCTCTTACTTAAAGGACAAGCCCGGCAATATACATACAGCGTTGTGTTACGACGTTAACATCGACCGTTTCACGTTAACCACGTGTTACGACGTTAACATAGACTGTTTTACAACGTTAACCGTGTGTTACAACGTTAACATAGACTGTTTTACAGCGTTAAGCACGTGTTACAATGTTAACATAGACTGTTTTACAACGTTAACCGTGTGTTACAACGTTAACATAGACTGTTTTACAGCGTTAACCACGTGTTACAACGTTAACATAGACTGTTTTACAGCGTTAACCACGTGTTACAACGTTAACATAGACTGTTTTACAGCGTTAACCACGTGTTACAACAAGACTGTTTTACACGTTAACCAGTGTTACAATGTTAACATAGACTGTTTTACAGCGTTAACCACGTGTTACAACGTTAACATAGACTGTTTTACAGCGTTAACCACGTGTTACAACGTTAACATAGACTGTTTTACAGCGTTAACCACGTGTTACAATGTTAACATAGACTGTTTTACAGCGTTAACCACGTGTTACAACGTTAACATAGACTGTTTTACAACGTTAACCACGTGTTACGACGTTAACATAGACTGTTTTACAGCGTTAACCACGTGTTACGACGTTAACATAGACTGTTTTACAGCGTTAACCACGTGTTACGACGTTAACATAGACTGTTTTACAGCGTTAACACGTGTTACACGTTAACATAGACTGTTTTCACGTTAACCACGTGTTACGACGTTAACATAGACTGTTTTACAGCGTTAACCACGTGTTACGACGTTAACATAGACTGTTTTACAGCGTTAACCATGTGTTACAACGTTAACATAGACTGTTTTACAGCGTTAACCACGTGTTACAACGTTAACATAGACTGTTTTACAGCGTTAACCATGTGTTACAACGTTAACATAGACTGTTTTACAACGTGAATTGTGCACAAACTTTCAGCATAAAGATATCACGCAAAAGGCTGCCACCAGCGTAATTATAGTGATGCTGAAGGCTTTGGGGAATGATGAGTAGCGATGAGTTGACGTTGTCATAGGACTTATCAGCAATAACAAAAATAAATAATATTTCCAGCCTTATCCTTTGAATGCATCACATTTGCCATTGGGTGGGCACATCCATCCCAAGTTCCTGACTGTATATACTAGTGCACTTTCACCTCTGAAGCAGTTGAACTGTTAACCCTGACAGCATTAGAGGCATTCTCAATTCACCACTAAACACTAACTTAAGCACATACACTTGAAACAGATGTAAAACAGCTTCTATCAATTATTCCGTCTCTCAAACATGTGCTTTTCTTTTCTTTTTTTTCATCCTTCCGGCCAAATGGAAATTCATCTTCCAGTATGTCATATCTATTAAGCCATTTTAATTGCCCCTCTGTACAGGTTTGTGGTATTTATCTTTACTTGTTTCTGTGGCGCTGTCAGAGTTCACACAAAGCCAGATGAAATCAGTTCATGCAGCGTGAAGTGAAAACATACTATGGAGGAGCAGATCCCTGTACAGCAATCAGGAGAAGAATGATTTATAGCCATAAATGTGTCACTTTGATGTTTATGAACTTTAGAAAACCACACTGATGCAATTTTTTTTATTTTTTACCCTTCTATCGTTCACCTTTGGCAGGAACAAATTGTCCAAAGTTGTCCAACAAAGCCAAGACGGACAACAGCAAAAAAGTTTACCGTTCTATTTTTAACTCCCAAATAGCAATTTTCTGGTTTTGTGGCGGCAGTGATCTGTCATGTGGCTGGGAGGTTGTGCTGTTTGCGCTGATATCAATTAAAAGTGGATTAACGGGTACATAATGACCTTTAGCAGTAAATTGTGTGTAATGTTGCAAGGCAGGATACAGTATATTCCCCAGATGTCACACCAGGCCCCTGACGTATGATGGAGCAGATGTCTTAGCCAGTCCAAATGGCCCTCTAAGACACAAACACACACACACACACACACACACATACATACACACAGGCTCAGGCCGACAAGCATGCATAAACATGTGTTCGCACACATTCCAAATGGTGCACGCACACGCACACAAGTACGTAAACACAAGTAGATGCAGAAATGCACTTGTCGTCTGTCTCGCTCGCTCCAGATATATTTAAATGCTTAATTTTAATGGAAAAGTGGAATAAACTGATGGCTCTCTGAGGGCATTTGTATTTATTTTCAGTTTGCCTTCCTCAGTAAACATCAAAAGAGAGTGTCAAACCTACAAGTCTTCTGTGCTTTTCATTCTCATTTTAGATATGTAGATGGTACATTAATCTTTACCCCCCCCCCCACCACCACATGAACATTAACAACCTCTTATAAGGAAAGAAAAGACAGAGGCAGAAAAAAAAGAAGATCAGATCAGTCTAATTTCTGTCTAATTTGGCTCCTAGAATATCATTTTGTCCAGTTAGAGGAATTGAGAATGATCATTTGCATCAGGGACGTTTCCTTATTGAATCAGCACTGAGCCTCTGTTCGGCAGCACACAGGAGAAGCACTTATTGGGTTAAAAGCTCATCTCGTATGGTTTATTTTAAATATACTCTATGCTTCATAGCCACTCTGGCGTAAGATAAAAGATATCAGGGCTATCTGACTCTCTGCACGCTCTCTCTTTCCCTTTTTCTTTTTTTTTTGTGTCTCTCTTCGTCTTTCTCTCTACTCCTCTTCGGCGTTTCCACCTTCAATTTTCTTTTGTGCACCCTCCTATTCGTTTCTCCCCTGTATCAATATTGTATTGAGTTGGTGTTTGTGGCCCTTTATTTGAGAACTCTGCAGTAGGTCTGCAGATCGCAGTCTTTTTCTGGAATGGTGCCCTCTAAATAATGATAAATTACTTGAGCAGTATGCCATTTGCTAATTATATCCATGATTTACTACACAGCCCGACTTAAATCATTCAAACCAGCCTTGCGAAACAATGCCTTTTTTCTCCTTTTATAAAATGGTTTCCATGTGTATAATCTAAACAGTTTATTGCCCTATACTGTATATATAGAAATGTGCATACACACAAAACACTACAATCATCCCTTTTTGTTCTTTTTTTTTCCACCCAATCCCCCTCTCTTTTCACACAGCCACTGTTATCCCTCTAACAGAAATTCCACTCTGGGAACTTTTTATATGTATATATTAAAAAAAAAAAAAAAAAAAAAAAAAAAAGGATCCAGCTTAGCATTTTTTCCCTCTCTGTTCATTGTTTAATGAATCCAAATCTGGCTCAGACTCCAAGCCTATTATAATTGCTAGCAGGATGTGTTCTATTTCAACATAAGTATCATTCCAATGGAAGATCCACTTCTGGCAGAATAATGCCGGTGTTATACCATTATCAAGAATATATTCATTAATATGGATGTGAGGCACAAATAAATATATGTAGATGTTACACAACAGTTTCACCCCTCTTTTACCCAAATGTAAATCTCTTTGATCTGAGTATCCTGTAGTGAACTATATTGTTCTTTATCATAAGGAACTCACGGCCTCACTGCAACAAGCATGTGGTTCACATATGTCGCCCGCACAGATCTTTTCTTTTTTTCCTTTTTTTCCCCTTTTTTTCTAATACTCAATAACTTATTTTTGCATTGTAGCGTCTCATCCATATTGTGTTCCACAGTGTGGCAGTGGTCGGGGAGATGCTATGCTCTGGCTGATTTATGCTTCTCAAGATAAACTGCAAA
Organism: Ophiodon elongatus; assembly: GCA_016806645.1. Lineage (NCBI taxonomy): Eukaryota > Metazoa > Chordata > Actinopteri > Perciformes > Hexagrammidae > Ophiodon > Ophiodon elongatus. The sequence goes on from JACSYO010002158.1 coordinate 410,129, forward strand.
TAGGGAATGACCCAGAAATTGCACTCTCATCGTCGAGGCACAGGCCTGACAGCGAGCAAGGCCAGAACAGAGGCACGATGACCCCACTGCATGAACACACACACTGCATGCGCACACACACACACACACACACACACACATCCGTGCACAGATGCACACACACACATACAAACAGACACACAAACAGACCGAGCCGCACCCTCAGCCCCAGCCCTTACCCCCGCAAACACAGATAGCATCGAGACAGTTTGTTGTCAGTTGAAAATATTATCTCTTGTAGTGGACTGAAAGCACCATATGGTGAAATGTTTTTTTTTTGTTTTTTTTACGGTGTTGATGTGAGTGATGGCTCACTTGGCGGGGCTGGATCGAGCTGGATCGACCCACATTCAGATGCCTATTCCACAACCCTACCCTCGTCCCAACACACACACACACACACACACACACACACACACACACACACACACACACACACACACACACACACACACACACACATACACATATACACACACACACACAAAGTCTGTGGAAGACTAAAGACTGTTCATTATCACTTTGTGTTGTATTTTATTTAATTCTATGCTTAATTGTTTTTCTTTCTCAACTTCTGCTTTCTATATTTTAATAATTTGTCTATATTCCCTCATCTTTTTTTAAAGAGTTAGAAAATGCATTTGTTTTGATGCCAACTAAAAGCGAGATGATCGCAAAGTATCCTCTTTTTTCATAGTAGTTAATGAAATGCATATCTTTTTTTTGTGTGAGCTCCACCCATTTGACCTAATTTTCTTTGTTCAGGGAGGTTACATGACCCTAGGGTCCACATTCCCTGCTCCAATAAATAGATTTTGATATCCAGTCAATCTAATAATCAGGTTAATTATTCACTGTTTTCCCTGTCTTTCCCTTTCTGTTTCTCTTTCTTGTTCTCGGCCTCTCAGGAGAGAAACCCTACCGGTGCCCTCATTGTGACTATGCCGGCACCCAGTCTGCCAGTCTGAAGTACCACCTGGAGCGCCACCACCGCGAGCGTCAAAATGGCTCCACCACCTCAGGCCCATCCTCTTGCCACACCCCTTCTTCTGACCACAAAGAGGATCATGGGAAGGCAACCGGTGGCGGCATCTTTGCCCGACCAGATGTCCTCCGTAACGTCTTCAAGAGCATGCCCCCCAACCTAGACTTCAGGGCAGGTCCAATGCTGCCACATCAGTGGGCATCGGCTGGCATGATGTCTCCGCATGACCGAGATCGTGAGCGCGGAGATCGCCGCTTTGACTCCGCCTCCTCCGCTGAGAACATGAAGACTGCTGATGGCCCGTCCGTCCTCGTCTCAACGGGGACAGATAGCTTCACCGACCTAAGCAGGGCTTACCAAAGCATGATGGGAAACGGGGTCCACTTTCAAGGTTCTCTCCAGGCCTTCATGGACAGCTTTGTCCTCAGCTCCATGAAGAAGGATATGAAGGACAACCAGAGTTCAGGCCAGCTCCAGGCCCAGTGCTACCATGACAATGGTGAGCCCAAAGCAAAGCGGGCCGTTTCGGCTGACCAGGAAAGAGAAGACAAGGCTGAAGTCAAACAGAACTCACAGCCAGGTAAACCTGGGTCCCAGTATGAACCACTTGATCTGTCTGTGTCAGTCCGGCCTGAGTCTGCATCCGGGTCCCTCCCTGGCTCTTCAGTCACCATCCATGATAATGTGGCATGGCATGGCTGCCTCTTCTGCTCCTTCTCCACCTCCTCATTCGAGCTCATGGCTCTGCATCTCCAGGCCAACCACCTGGGTAAGGCCCAACAGCAGCGGTCTGATACAGGCAAGGAGCTCCATGGGGAGAGCTCTCCCACCACCTCCACCATTCACTCCTCCAACACCAAGTCCTCTGGTGTGGCCCTGGACAAAGACGGAGACAGAAATGGAGAGAAAATCCATGGAGGCTGGAACAACCACATGGACCAGCCCTACAATCCCTTCCAGAGTGACTTCTACAGGCGGTTTGGTGGCTTGTATGATGGATCCCAGAGGGTCAACCAGGGCCTTCAAGCGTATTTAGCCCCAGCAGAGCAGGGTATGGACCTACCCATCCGGGCCTTTGGTGGAGCAGCTTCAGCTCTAGATGACCAGATCGGTGATCGGGGCTCCCGTGGAGACACCGAAGAGGACCAGGTTGGATCAGATGATGAAGTTGCAAAGGCCGGGGGGCGCAGTGCCAGCGAAACCCCCTCAACCACACCCAAGAGACAGCAGCAACAGAATCACTCCGATGAAGAGGAAGAGGAGGGAGGAGTGGCTGAAGAGGAGGAGGAGAGAGATGAGGATGGGCAAATGGACATTGAGAGAGAGGAAGACGGAAGTCCGACCTCAGACCGCTTCCAGAACCACTCCAAACACCTCCAAGACAACTCCTCTCTGCCCCCAAGGGGTGGAGGTGGTTTGGCCGCATCTTCCTCCGCCATGACACCACATTCTCTGGTTCCCCAAACCAAGAACCAAGCCTTGCCACTGGAGAAGCAGTGGCAGCAGGGCCTGGCCCTCCTGTCTCCTGGAGGTCCCCCAGGACTGTTGAAGACTGAGCAGCACTCCCACCTCGAGCAGCAGATGAACATGCTCTCGGTCCTCAGAGCCTACAGCAATGACAACCTCCCCGCGTTCAACGGCCTGGGAGGCGGAGCAGGCGGAGCTCCCACAGGGGGCATGAAGAGGCCAGATGCACCTGGTGAGTGTGTTTAACCCCTACTGGAACTGTAACTGCTGTAAAGCACACACACACACACACACACACACACACACACACAGACACAGACACACACACACACCGATATCCAGACACGTTTACCAGCAGAAGACCACACACATAAAAAGTCGTGAGCACACATGTGTTAGAAGCACAAATTCAATTTTTCAAGCACTTCATACACATAAACACAAAACACACAAGACAAACACATAAAAAAAAAAATTCCCTGACACCCACAAAGAAATCTCAGACACTCACTAAAGGTCTTGAGATTGGCTCTGAAGTGATTTCAGCCTTATTTCAAGCAGGTTTAGAAGCTATCAGCCTGCCGACTAGCAACAGATTAATCTTTATTACACATTTATATTACTGGAAGTGCAGCGCCTCCCTCCCGCTCCGCAGCATGGAGGGAATAACCCTGGATGAGTAAGAGCAGGACCTCAGCTCCCCTTGCCATCTCCTCCACATGTCTCTTAACTATCTTAGCTCTCATAAAGCCGGCTCCCAAAAGCCCATTACTTTATAAGACTCGTCGATCTATGACCCTGTGAAAAATGAACTGTCAACTTTCATGATTCTGCTAAGGTTACAGCCGCTCCTTGAGACTGGAGAAGGAAATGCTTTTTTTCTTATTTCTCTCTTCTTCTTTCTTTTTCTTTTTTTTTACAACCCTCTTTCGCTGTTTAGGGGTGGTGGCTAAATTGTCTCTATAGGAAGAAAGTTAAAACCCAATGTTGGTGTTGACCTTTGGAACACAGACGTATACGTACTATTACAAAGACAAAGATTACTTAGCTCCGGTCGGTGGGAATTCCTCCATGTTGGAAAACTGAGACTTGTTGAGACTGAGCAAGCAATTGCCCATATGTGATTTAAACTAGAAAGCATAACAGGGTTTATTTTTTTCACATTCATTAATTGCCAGATACAGTATGTTGTAGCTAAAATATTTACTCAACTGCAGTCCCTTAGACAGATTGTCATATTTTGCTTATTTTGTCAGATTTAATCAAGAAAACCTCACTTCAGACACAGTCATAAATATTTTTCATTTTGTGGATGACACAAATCAAGTGACATTTTGCCAATGAAATTTAAAGTGCATGTCTACAGGCACACATTCATAAAGGCACAGCAGACACAATAATCTATGATAATAGTGACGCCTCTGTTAATGAAGCAATGCAGTCACATGTGTTCATCTGACCTTTCCATCTGACAAAATATTGTCCGTTGTCATGGAGCCAGGCTCTCTGCATAGCTTAACGTTATGGAAGAATTTTAACCATTCAAGATTGATACATAACTATATATATGTTTAATTTAATAGAGAGATGCCTGTTTGTGTGAGGACGCCCTACTTATTGTCTAAGCTATGTGATGTGGACAGTTGCCTTTGCCACCAGCAATGTGTGACCTTTACAGATAAGTTCTTTCTCTGTGGAACGAAAGCCTTTCTTACTTGCTGTTAAGTTTGTCCTAGTCTGATTGTAATTAGAAAACCCAACGAGTCGTTATGTGTGCAACTTCTTGGCAACGGATATTCACCGTTCAGATCTCTAGCTAGATAGCAGAGAAAAATATGAAAGATTAAAGGAAACAAGTCGAATCACGGCACACTGCTTGAAAATGAATATGAATGAGTTGTTGCACTGAGTTTGACGTTACATTGGGCGACTTCTGAAGCCTTCGGCTTTCGCACATGTGTAGTAAAGGGCAAGGTGAATTCACAACGAACCACAATGATACTTTGGAAGGAAAATGCTGGAGTGATATTTGGGGTCTTTCTCCCCACACGCTAACCAACAGTATTCTTTTTGTGTGTCAGTGTTGACTCTGCCGTGGACTGCATGCTGCAGATCCCATGTGAGCCCTTCGCAATTAGTTTTCCGAGTATTGATATGATAAAAGTCATCATTACGGCCACTACAAAAACAACTATACATTTTGCTGCTAATACAGCAGAGGCTACAACTATTGATGCTCAGTTTGATATTCCTACTACTGTGTCTACAGTTACCTAAAAGCCCTACCACTCGTAGTGTCATGACTATTACTTTTGCTCAGTGGCAGAGGACATTTTGTGAAACCACAAAGTAAAAGTCATACATTTTAATTATTATTTAATCATTATGGAATTAGCAGAAAGATGCAGCAATTAAAGTTACACGGTATGTTGGAGGATAATGCAGCAGAAGGGTTTCTGTCCTTCTATTATATGATATTATACGATATGATTATATTGTATTATATATATATATATATATATATATATATATATATTTTTATCCAAACAAATAGGTTTTGTTGCCTTAACATAACCAAGTCATTTTGTCACATTCTTTTTTTGTTTTCTTTTAATTTGCAATGTTAACAACGTGTTTAAAACAGCAATCGTAAACCTGGAGAAAATAAGCTTTCCTCGAAACGCAATTGAGAATGCAGTTTAGTTGTATGGGAAAGAAATGCTGTAGTCTGTATGTATTTATGTATTGTATGGCTGACCACTGTTACCACCATCACTGCTGCTGTGACTGCCGCCAGTTCTGCTACACACACTGCTATTGTATCACAAAGATTGGATGAGAAAATAGACTCTTGTTTCACAGCAAAATGCACTATTACAGCCCCTCTTTATGTGTCCACTTGTAAACCCCTTGTGCTGGGGGGTCACCCACATTCCCCTGTTATTCTGTGGGCGGAGAAGGTGGGGGTAGCAAAGACAGCCACAAAACTCAATTCAGACCTGGCAAAATGTGATTATCTGGAGTGGGTTTGCATTAGGTTTGTATGCAAATACAGCATAAATCATTAATATCGAAATTCTCCCTAGAATCTGCGGGAGCTGTTGTAGGGCACGCGCCGCACGTCTGGAGTGGCCGTCTCTTCATTAGTATACCCAGAAGAGGGGGGAAAAGGGTTACAATGCACATGAATCTTTTTACACTCTGACACGCAACAGATACACACATGTGCGGATCCACACATATTCACGCGTCCGTAGTATTAAAGCGCATCTCCCGAAATTGGCCCAGGAATTGGATTTATCAATAAATGTCATTAACAGCAGCACTGGCCCTGAGGTCTCTGTAATCAGACAAGGTATCAGGTTACTGAGGTACTGTACGCCGTGTAAAGACTCATATGAACCCGCACCATTTGCTGTACTGTAGATGTGCTTAACGCAATCAATACTTGGCTGCAGTGGAGACCTATCTATAGCCATACATTATCAAACTTGAAGTATTACATTATTCAAACAGTGCTGTACATGGCACGACTGCTTGCGAACATTGCTCCTCACATCGTATTACTTACATTACCTCAGCCCCCTCGTTCATTTAATATATTAAACGTGGACCGGGACTATGGAAGGTTGAGATTGACAAGCTGGAGGAGAGGAAGTGTTGATAGCGGTGTAGGACTTGGATGAGCGCGTCGAGGATTCCAGAGGAGAAAATGGCAGAGCTCGTAGCCGAGCACCTCTCGCAATTTTGAGAAGTGGGCTACATAAACAGAGTCGGTGGATAGGAGAGAGAAAGAAGAGGGGGGATCGCTGTATACTCTCCCATCAATTAGACCCATCGCTTCCAATTAACAAGTACTCTCACATTGTGCTCTATGGTTCTCCGCAGAAGTGCTGTTGTTTGTTGGTGATAACTCTCAGAGAGAGTCACCTCTCGTACACACATTAGATGGCGGTGAAAACAAGTCTATTTTTGGTAGACTCCAGAGGATGAGCATGCATGGCGCGGCCTCAGTTCAACCCTGTCTCGTGCAAAGTTGCGTTCCCATACAACTCAATAGCACAATCAATTACGTTTCGATGGAAATGGGGTTTCTCCCCGAATACGGTTTTAAACGTCGTAAATTGAAACAAAACCAAAAAAACGCAACCAGACGTCTTTGCTAGGTTCAGTAAAAAATCTGGGTTTGGCTTCGTATAGGTGTGTTTATTAAGTCATTTAAGTTACGAAGGCAAACTAAAATGAGTGAAAGTTGACTTTTGGTTCCACACGGGACTCAAACAGCGTTCTCCTGGATGAAAGTCCTGTGTTTGTTTCATTGCAAGCAAATAGCTCACAGGGATTGTTGAGAGGCATTCTAAGTAATGTAGATATCATGTAACCATAGAACCATTAAATGAAGCAGCTGCTCAGCTCCACTGGCAAAAAAAAACACTTACCTCAATACAGGACAGCTCTCAAAGAGTGTTGAGGTCGAGGAAGAGACACCCTGACAGGATGACTGACACGCAGATATCACAAGTAATAATCAATCACAAAATGTCTGCCAGAGGGAAGAAACCCTTTGGACTTAATTGCTGGGCACTTTGCGCGTGCTCTAAATGTAAAAGTCACCTAACACAGTGTTGTTGATACACGTGGGAAGTAGATCAGATGAACGCTTCTTGAGCTATGCAAAAGACAGACAGACAGACAGGCAGGCAGCCAGGCAGGCAGGCAGAGAGACATGCAGACAGACAGACAGGCAGACAGAGCAGACAGACACGCAGACAGACAGACACACAGACAGATATTCCTTGCTTTATAGTGAGGTAAATAATGAGTTAAGATAGATTCTATTTTACCTTTCCCCCCCCCAAACCCCCCCACGCAGTCCGGCTGTGACGGCATTAGCCCTTTTGTGTGTGTGTGTGTGTGTGTGTGTGTGTGTGTGTGTGAGTGTGTGTGTGTGTGCATACATGCGCACTGGGTCACATCTGAAATACATCGTTGCTTGTGTCACTAGTGGCCAATTACCTCTGTCAGAAGGAGTGTGCTCTTTTCTGCCTTCATTGTGAGGGATTTGAACCCATGAGGGCTGAGGTCATATTAGAACACTGTGCAAGACATGTACAGACCACACACACACACACACACACACACACACACACACACACACACACACACATCTTTTTACATATAGATCAGGATGAGGAGAAGATTCAGACGCATACTCGCGAGTAAAGTGCAATAACAGGATGATACGTGTGTGTGTGTGTGTGTGTGTGTGTGTGTGGCAATTAAAGACATATGGTGGGATAGGTGGTCTCGCTGTGCAGAGCAGATGTAATGGATCACAGTTGGCATTAGCGGTGTAATTTTCACTTTCTCTGGTTTAAGTGGAAGAAAGGTAGACATGACAAATTAAGCTCTACACACACACACAGGCTGGCGTCTGTACACGCAAACAGTTGTAACGCATTACTGAGTCCCGGGCCTGTATTTATCAAATTGCTAAATGTGAATATTTGGATTGAACTGAAAGATAAAAAGCTAAAAGTTTGTACTCCTACTCACAAACTTAGGAATAAAAGCTGATGGATTTTGTCTCTGAGAGAGCTCCTGGGGTCTCTTAAATTATTTAAGAATAGATCCTAGATGACAGCACACCATCTGAGACATGGTTTAGAATGATTGTACAAAATATCATTGGACATGATGATTAATATGTTGCTGAAGCTAAATGTTCACGGTAATCCATAATTGGTTATTTTTAGCCTCCCATTTGCATTTGATTTGAACATTGGATATGACGTCAGATCGCTCTTATTTCTCTTTTGGTAACAAACAGCCAGAATGAAGCCGACACTGATTTCGTTTGCAATCACTGAGCAAACTCTGCGCTCTAAATTCTCTGTGTTTTATGATTCATCCGCTTTGTCATTTCTGTCCTGCTGCAGTTGGCTTTTCTTCTAGTTTCCATTTCAACCAATGCAACCCTTTATTAACCCCTATTTATACATTTTAACATGATATACATTCATATTTCATTGTTCCTAATTTGGTGCTTTAATTCTTACTGGAGACATTGAGGGCTTTATGCAAAAATGTACATTTTATGTCAATGGGGCAGACGTAGAGTAAATCCTTGTCTGTGCCTGCTATGCATGTAGCTTATGTTTACACGTTACTGTAAATATGTCTAGTTTTTGACTCAGTTTTTAAAACAATTCTGATAAATACAATGCCTTAACTTGGGCCCCTCTTTTTTCGTGTAAATTTCCTTTTGTTTTTAAAGAGCTGTAAAAGATATTGCAGTTGAACAAAAAGTCAACATCCACCTGTTTTAATTCACGTCCGTAACTTAAGTGACGTAACGTACTTATTTTAGGCCATTTTACCAAACCTGACCGACACCTAAACGTAAAGGTCACATTTAAACAGGCGGGTAACAGTCCGGTTCGGTGTAGGTTTAGGAAAAGGTCGTGGCATGGGTTAGAATAAGTTTGTAACGTGAGTTAAGTGTGATGCACAAGTGCAATAACGTTTGTAAGTCACCGCTGACGTCTGGTTTCACACTGGACGCCTTTCCTTTGACCCCTCGGCCCTTCGACCTCCTCCCTCGAGGGACTTTGTCGCTCTTCCCACCGTGTCACCTGACTTCCTCCCTAATTACCACGTCCACCGGAGGTCCCCGCCTGAAAAATGAACGCGAACGCGGGGGTCGCGATGAGCTGCTCGTACAAGCGACCTATGGGGAGCGAGGACAGTCTCCTCTCTCCACACAACTTGACTCCATCCTCATTTAACATCCTTTTTTTTTTTTTTTTTTTTTTTTTATTCATCTCTGTTCTGTCTGTTTGATATTTAAGCCCACACTCCTGCAAACATGCATACACACTCAGACCCACACACACACACACACACACACACACACACACACACATTTAAAACTTGTGATAATGCAAAACCTGGTAATTGCCAATAATACTGTCCTCATCAGGTGGTTAATTACCATGAATTTGGTTGCTGTTTGTCTCGAGCAAACATGTGCACACACACATAAACACTCACACAAAATGCTTTGACAAGTGGAAAAGGCCTGAGGTACTTATTGCTCCCAGACACCCCTGTGTTTACTAATGAGCTAGACGGATAGCTTACCTGCACAGCGGTAATTATTCTGTGCACTTAAAAGTAGCGCGGAAAGTTCAGAAAGGTGACACCCGAGAATCCTAGTGGGGGCTGACGGTCTCATTCGGCATCTATATTGAGGATCCCAAAAAAGTGCTCCGGATAGACGGTCCCGTGAGGCAGCAGACTGGTGCAGAGGTTCAAAGAATGCGTGAAACAACACGAGATGAGCATCTCTGCTCTTTGTCATACGTGCATCCTTTTATTGTGGCCGTATACCAATTATTTATATTTCCTGCCCAAACGCGCTACACGGTTCACACGGAACGCACCGCGGCCCGCCGACCGCACCGTGACCTGCGCACCACTTGCGACCTCCTTTTTTTTTTTTTTTTTTTTTTTTTTCGTCTGATTGCTAATTATTCATTGTGGCCTTTTGCGAACGAAGAACACGGGGAATAAGTCAGAGAGAAAAGAAAGATGTCTCATCATGGGAAATCCTATTTATTAAGACAGAAGTAACGTGAGGAAAACGCGAGTCCTGAATTATTATAAAAGCACACGTTCTGATTCATTTCTTCTCCCTGAAACTTCTTTGTCGCGTCACCGTACCGGGTTCCTGTAAACGGCCGGATGGACTTAACCTCAACCAGAGTTTGTCCCGATGTCTGACCGGCTGAAACTCAACCTGCTCCTTCCTCCTTCTCTCCTCGCACATCCCCGCATTTCACTTTCCCACACTCCGGGAACCTCCCTTTTCTTTTTTTTTTTTCCTCTTCATCTCCGACTCTCCGTCTCTCTCTTTCTCCTCCCCGTCGCTGGAGGGCTCGGGCTCCTCCAGTGATTAAGCCGTCTGGAGGGCCTGTCTGCCCGTCTTTTATTTTAACCGAGGAGGAGGAGGAGGAGGAGAAGAGGAAGACGACGGTTGGCGATGCGCTCCCTTCCCCTCCTTCCCGGCTCTCGTTGCGCGCCTCCGCCGCGCCGAGATGACAGCTTTGACAGCTGGCGAAGGCGAGGTGCTATTTCACGTGTGCAACAACATTACGGGTTTAACTCGTGCAGGGGTGAATTATCACCTTGTCACCCAAAAGTGCAAATGGTGTAGTTTTCAAAGAGCAATTAAGTGTAATAGCTGCTGTCAAGCCCCGAGGACGGTACCTGTTGCTCACTCTCTGTCTCGCTCGGCTCCTCGGCAGATGTGATAACTCTAAAAATATTTTCCCCCCCTTTCGCTAATTCCCCGGCTATCAACGGCTGCGCCCGCTGAAGGGGTCCCTTTTTAAAAAAAAAAAAAGGCATCCTATTCTTCCCGTTGTCGTCCTCTCCCTCCCTCCCTCCCTCCCTCCATCCCTCCCTCCCTCTCTCTCTCAGACATATTCGCTAATACCCACCGATGATACTGGCCACATCACGTTTCCTGGAAGTGTACGGTGCCGTGAATGGAGGGCCAGTATCGAGTTGCCCTTGAAAAGGAAGCGGAGACGAAACGCCGGATGATTGCAAAAGTTACACGACAATTATTCTATTCATTATTTCAGAAGCAGGATGGGGAAACCGGGGGGTGAAGACAGCGTGGGAGCTGTGAGGTTACAGGGAGCTGGGGGATCACATTCACACACACATATATATATATAAATATAAATATATATATATATATGTGCGTGTGTGTGTGTGTGTGTGTTTTCACGCGCAAATCAAGTGCTTTTATGTATATATGCAAGCCTCCCCTCCGCGCACGCTCATAGCCAACGTTGGCGCGCATCGCATCGCATTCGATATTGCGCGACATGAAACAATGGGTTATAAATTGGCCTTCCAACCCGATATACTTGACATGATCTCTGCTTCCCATCTCGTTAGTTTGCTGTTTGTTTCTTTTCTTCCCCGACTCCTGTAGACTTTGTTCAGTTTGAGTTGCTCCTCTTAAGAATGCAACGTTCCCCCTTCCCCAGGCGCCCCGGAGATGTGAGGAGGACGCCTCAGAGGAGTTGTACTCATAAAGCCTCCTCATCCTCCGAGGGAGAGGCAGGGAGAGAGACAGCGAGCGAGAGGGAGAGAGGGGGAGAGAGAGGGAACAGTACCGGCAGGCAAAGACACACAGGCATAATAACTACACTTACACAGCTAGTCGACACATAATGAGACAATGCCGCGGCAACTTCAAGGAAAAACACAGATATATAAAAAACAACAGAGAGCAAGTCAGAGAGAGAGGAAACAGGGGGTTGAGGAGGAGGGGTAAAAAAAAAAAAAAAAAAAAAAAAAATGGAAGAAACTATGTCAACTTTTATTTCCTCTGTTATTCCACATCAATGGAGGCATGCAGTGATACTAATAAAAAACAACAAAAAAAAAAAACATACACAGGTATAGACACGTAGGCAGCGAGTCGGAGCGTTTGAAAAGCTCTGTGGCAATTAAAGACAAATAACTTGCATTCTTTTTTTTTTTCCCGTAGCGAAAGGATGATCCCGACCACTCGCTAAAAACGTGTTTGATTTAAACATCAAAAAAAAAAAAAAAAAAAAAAAAAAAAAAACAGACGCCGAGAAACAAAAAAAAAAGACGCAAAAAAACAAAGTTGCGTTCGGAAAGAAAACACTGGGAGAGAGAGAGAGAGAGAGACAGAGAGAGAGAGAGAGAGAGAGAGAAGTCAAACCGCGGGGGGAATAAGAAAAAGGAGAATAGCGAGCGTCGAGACAAATAAGCCAGCAACATTATAACATTAGCGGTTAGAAAATACACTTAATTCCTCGGCAGAGATGGATATAAACTGCATTGTTGTGTCGCAAATCCCAGCGACCGGATTTAAACCGCCGCATTGTTTTATTAGGGAAAATACGGGGGTGGAGGAACACTGCGTGTTCTAATTACAGTGATTTAATCAGGATTAGAGAGGCTACCTGGATGAGGCTAGGGGGCGTCCGGGGGTAAGGGCACCTGCTTTTTTTTAAATTTTTTTAAGGGCAGGCCGCTTCCGTACCGCTCCTCGTCGGAACTCATCTGCCACCCTGACTTCAGCCCTCTGAAACAATGACTTTCTTTTGCTCTTGCATGAGTAAACACTGGCCTATTGTTCTGCTTCTCGCCACTCTCTGTCTTTACCCCACACCCCCCCCCCCACACACACCCCTCCTCCCCCTCCTCCCTCCTCCTCCTCCTCCTGCCTAGTTAAACAGCAGGCAGAGGGGAATCCATTTTAATCTGATTAATAACTTAGTTGATCACATATAACCCAATTTTCATTCAGTGCCGCCCTTGTCCGCCCCCGGGCCACGCCCACGCCGACCTTTCGGAGCGGCCCGCAGTAACGGCGGAGCACAATCGGCGCCCTTGTCCCGGGCGGAGAAAAGCTGAAGATGTTTTACATCATTACAAAAAAATTGTAATGTCCCCGTCTTTCTTTTTTTTTTTTTTTTTTTTTTTAAATGGGATGCTCTCCACAAAAGGCCAGGCCTGCAATTTAGTGTGTGTGTGTGTATGTGTGTGTGTGTGTGTGTGTGTGTGTGTGTGTGTGTGTGTGTGTGTGTGTGTGTGTGTGTGTTAGGGGGGTTATTACAAGTGGGATTCGAGTTTCCTGGGACACAGGGATGGGAACAACTTTTCTCATGCATTCACAGTAATATGAATCGTCCTTTTAAAACAGATATGGTTACATATTAGTTTTGAAAGGTACAGTAACTGGCTCAGTGTTAAGCTGCCCTCCAACACTGGGGCTCTTTGTCCCCCCCCCCCCACCCCTCCTCCAGCCCGGCTAATAACTGGCCCCTGATCCTCATCTCTTACTGGCTCAACTTTTTTTTCCCTCCTCCCTGAATGTATCTTTGATTACACCGTTATATGAGCTTCGTTTTGTCATTTCAATTTCACTCGACGTGTTTAGCGCTGAGAGATTTGTATTCAGGATTGGCAATTATGATTAGAATGCCACAAAGTAAGCCTTGTGAGTTTTTTTTTTTCTTTTCTTTTTTTTTTTTTTTGCAATGACAAGTGAAAGAGAGAGGAAAAAATATCCTCCTTTTCTCTCTCTCTCTCTCTCCCTCCCTCACACACACACACACACACACACAGGAAATATGAATCAAATATTCATGAAGTGGGCTGAGGTTCTCATACACCCATATGCTTCCTCATTCAAGCAGCTTGCAGTGGACACAGGCATCCATCCAGCTTGTGTGCGACACAGCCGGGTGTGACAGAGAGCATGACAACACCTCGCCGCCACCTATCACCGCTGCCCGCGACAACCATCAAACGGGGGTTTTAGCGGCGTAAAAAGAAAACACAAAAAAATAACAAAAAATACACACACACACCCTCCCACACTCTTTCTCTTTCTCCCTTTGTCCTCGCTGCCCTCCGCCGTGCCCCCGCGACTTCCTTTCCTTGCGCTTTAATAATCCGCCGAGAGAGAGAGAAAGAGAGAGAGAGAAAGAGAGAGACAGAGAGAGAGAGAGAGACAGAGAGAAAGAGATAGAGATAGAGAGAGACAGACAGAGAGAGAGAGAAAGAAATAAAGAGAGATAGAGAGAAAGAGAGAGAGACAGAGAGAAAGAGATAGAGAGAGAGAAAGAAATAAAGAGAGATAGAGAGAAAGAGAGAGAGACAGAGAGAAAGAGATAGAGAGAGAGAGAGAGAAAGAAATAAAGAGAGATAGAGAGAAAGAGAGAGAGACAGAGAGAAAGAGATAGAGAGAGACAGACAGAGAGAGAGAGAAAGAAATAAAGAGAGTGAGAGAGAGACAGACAGAGAGAGAAAGAAAGAGAGAGAGAGATGGGTCCCTCCGAGCTGCGTGATTCACCGGCCGGGAATCCTTGTAAAATCAGGGCGCCGCGCATTCGCCAGTTTCCAGAAATTGTAAGAACTTTATGGTTTATGGTTTTTTTATTGTGCCTCGGCGGGATTGAAAAAAAAAAAGAAAAAAAAAAAGGGGGTGCTGCGAGCGGAGGGTCCGGGGTTGGGGGGGGGTGGTGGTGGTGGTGGTGGTGGTGGTGGTGGTGTGTGTGGATTAAAACTGAAGGGATTAGAACCACACTTTAAGATAAATCTTTTTTAATGTGAAACCTCATCCCCGCTCATTCTGGGGGTAACCACTCTTATTAACTGCTTTCTCTCTCGCTCCCTTTTTAATGCGGCCCATTTCTTCTTTTCTCTTTTTTTTCTTTTCTTTTTTCTCCTCCTCTTCCAGCCGAGCAACTTTAAGCGCAGGCTTTTTTGGACGCGGCCCGCGCCGCCGCCAACTCTGCCAGTTACACAAACAACGTCCCCTTTTTAAGCTTTTAAACACAGAACAATGGCAGAGCACATAGCCGCGCACATTAATGCTTTTGTATATGGGAGGAGGAAAGAGGAGGAGGAGGAGGAGGAGAAGAAAAAAGGAAAAAAGGGAAAAAGAAAGGCAGGGAAAGCAGAGGAGAATAAAAGAGATAAGCAGAGCTTGGCTACGCTGCCCCTCCATCCCTCCATCTCTCTGTTTCCTCTTCCCTCACTCACGTCTCTGTGAAGAGGGGGAAAAAGAATCTCTCTTTCCATCATCAAATCCACGCTGATCTGTATGTGTCGGGGAGGCTAAACAGACAAACATCATATTCTCCGTCTCCAGACTCTAATTGACTGAACAAGGATTGGTCACACTTTTAAGAAGCGTTCCATAATGGATTTCCATGTTTGTGCCTCTTTTAACTGGCAGCGCGAATGCAAGGCATAAATGTTGTCTTTATTACCGAAAACAACAGCCCTCCTCTCTTTCTGTCTCCCTCTATCTCTCCCCCTGATCTTCTCCTATTTTTCTTCTTCTTCTTCTTCTTCTTCTTCTTCGTCTTCTTCTCTGTCTCTCTCTTTCTGTCTCTCTCTCTGTCTCTCTCTCTCTCTGTCTCTCTCTCTCTCTCACTCTCTCTGTCTCTCTCTGTGTGTGCCTCTCTCTCTCTCTCTCTCTCTCTCTCTCTCTCTCTCTCTCGCTGTAAAAGACGATACGAGCCCCCGCATCCATCGCAAGGTCAACGCCGCCTGACAGATGACAAACGATCTCAAGATGGCCACATCATCTGTCCTGTAGTTGTCGGGCGCAAAGAGATGAATGCATTCTATTTTCTATTTTCTATTTTCTATTTTCTTCTTCTTCTTCTTCTTCTTCTTCTTCTTCTTCTTCTTCTTCTTCTTCTTCCCCACTTCTTTAATTTCATTATCACGTCATGGGGGAAGGAAGGGGGAAGGAAGAGGGGGGAACACACCAAAAAACAGCCACCTGATTATCCGCGGCACCGGCTCCGAGTGCTTCGAGGCCAAGAAAGAGAGCGAGGGAGCGCGGGGCGAGCGAGCAAGGAGGGAAATCTTTTCTAAAAATCTGCACTTATCGTGTTTCTGTATCAAGAAGCGGACTTGGCAAGAGGCGGCGATTCAGTATTATGTACAAGCTGCTCATCAGATGGGAGTCGGGTTTATTTCTGTGCCCCCCAACTCCCCCTCCCCGTCCAGTGCCCCCCCCCCCTCCCCCTCTCCGCCCCAACCCCCTCCCATCCTCTGCCACCCCTCTTGTTTGCTTCCTATCCAAGATGTGTCTCATCCCCCCCCCCACCCCCTCCCCCCGACTGGACAGCTACATCAGAAATGTCCAAAAAAACAACAACTTGGCATCCTCGTGTGGACAGAACACAACTTTTCATTTCAATTATTTGATTGATTCTCTCACTGTTTATTGTTTTTCTTTTTTTTGTTCCCACTTCTTCTTCTTCTTCTTCTTCTTCTTCTTCTTCTTCTTCTTCTTCCCTTTATTTCCCGGGCTCATTATCTCCGGTGCGGTGAAAACGCACACACACACACACACACACACACACACACACACCGAGTTAAACTCCATCTCCGCCAGTGACGGCCACTTTTGACAAAACACTAAGTGCATTTCAGTGAGCTAAACTAGTCTATTGGTTTTTGTTTTTTTTATGTGTGGGGGGGGGAGGCTTGATTGTCAGAGGTTGCAGTATTGGATCTTACACCTATCGAAGCTGACGCAGTATAACAAAGCGTGCAGGGCCCAAAGTAATGATCATATACAAATATCAATATGAGAAAGAGTGTGTGCTAAAGAAGACACATTGCTATTGATGTTTAAATAACTGTAGCGCCGGAGAGATGGAGAGAGGGCGGGAATAAAAAAAAAAAAAAAATGTGAATCATATTTTCTCACTGCCTTGTGGGGTAAAAAAAAAAAAAAGAAGAAAAAAAAAAGGCATATAATCGAACACACCTCGCGAGGTGCAAACAGTGAAGCCAAGGGCGAGATAAAAGCAGCACCTCTCTCTCTCTCTCTCTTTCTCTCTTTCTCTCTTTCTCTCTTTCTCTCTCTCTCTCTCTCCCTCTCTCTCTCTCTCTCTTTCTGCCGGGTGACGAAAACTGCAAATAAATACATAATCAGTTAGTGTGGCGTTTCTGCTGTGAGCCGCATTATCTGCCCGCCGTTTCCTGAAAGAGACAAAGAAGGGAGTGTTTGACAATGCGAGCTCGGATGATAAAAAAAACAAGTAAAAAAAAAAAGAAAAAAAAAAGAAAAGATGTGTTCAAAAGTGTTTGTTCCCCCCCCTTACTCCTGCGTGTGTCTTTTTAATTTGTCCGGGCATACGCAGCTGTATTTGCATTTCAAATACTCATATTTGAAGAGGGTTGGTTTAAATGCCAAGACGCGAAATTGATGACAATCACCTCGACTCAAAAGCATTGGCGAAAAAAGGAAAGAAGAAAAAAAAAAACGCTCCTCTCCTCGCCGCTGACATTAAAACTAAAAACCAACGGCGGCAATGCAAACACAATACAGATATATATTTATCTCCTTCCTCCACCAACCTTTTTCTCTCCCTCCATCTCATTATGTCGGTATCACTTTACATTTGAATATCAGCTCCTGCTCGCAGGGCAACAGTGTGTGAGGCGCCTCCAACTAAAATAAGAGAATAATCAGCGGGGTTCAGAATGAGGAGGAATTGATTCGGCGGCAAACAGTCGGGGTGCACACACACTTACAGACACACTCATATGCACAGCCCCCCCCCCCCGCCCCCACTCCTCCCCCTTCGCTGCCTTTTCATCACTTTTCCATATTCATTTCTGTAATTTACAGTAAATCCAATAGCTGTCAGTCACGCGCACACACAAAAAAAAAAAAAAAAGATTTTGAAAACGCTGTAAATTTACAGCGTTGGCTGTGTGTGTGTGTGTGTGTGTGTGTAGGGGGGGGGGAGAGGCGAACTGCTGCAACATTTACAGCAAAGACCACTCTAAAATATTAAAGATGTGTCATCACCGGCGCTCGGCCCCTGCATCTGTAACCATCTGCTTTCTATTAAAACATTACACCCAAAAAAAAAAAAAAAAGAAAAAGAAAAGCACATCAGTTCGCTGATGCTATTTCCAGCCCCCCTCCTCCCTCCCCCTTTCTCTTTTTCTTCTTCTTTCCCTTCTTTCAGATCTGCTCGATCTGTATTGGCTCAGACAAACAACCACTTTTTGAGTCCAGCTGAACTCCACTCTGCCATCGAGCCGCGGCATTTAAAGGGAGAGGTCAGGTGTTGTTGTCCAATAGTCGGTGTGTGATAGGAGATGGAGATGGCGGTCGGGAAGGCCCCCGATTGGGAGAGATTTGGAAAGCCTTGTGCTGCAGTGGACGAGGAGGCAGCAGCACAAACCTGTTGTAGACACTCCCACTCACACATCTCCATCAGGTCGCACTGCATTTTTGGATATTTGACTGACCTGAAAGTGGAACTCATGTATACTGTTTCTGTCTAGAGGGTCTCCCCATCAGAGAGGGCCCTCGTGAAAACATTGTAAATACACTTCAACTGATTTAGATCTGCCCACCTCGAGGTGTCTAAAGCCCGTTGTCCACAGCAGTCCGTTGCTTTGCCCCCGTGCTGGCTCCATGTTTCTACAAACACCATCTACTGTAAGTAACACACTGGACTATGGGTAAGAACCTCATAAAAGCCCCCCCCCACCCCCCACCCTCCCCCTCGTCAGAAAGAAGAAGTCCAGAAGTTTAGGGACAGCGCTGTCCTCTTCCACCTGTTTCACACCGAGCCGCAAACCACTAGTGCATCGTGGTGACGTTTGTTAGCACGTTTTATTCGGGGCTTTTTTTTTTTTTAAATCTACGTTCCATCAATCGCACTTCCCCCCGTGATGAGTAAAAACAGCCCCCCTCCCCCCACCCCCCCGTTTATTTTATTTATTTCATTGCCGGTACCGTCCGCGCGTGTCCTCGAGCGCAAGACACCGAGCCTTCAAAGTTGCCACGACTGAGAGTGTCAACTAAATGTCAAAGAATGTCAAAATTACAGTTCACCCCCCCCCTCCCCCCCTCCCCGATGTCCTCGGGTTACTCAGGGGTGTGGAGGCGTACAATGACTCAGACTGTTTGGGGCGATGACATCTGTCCTGTTAGAACAGATAGAGAGAGAGAGAGAGAGAGAGAGAGAGAGAGAGAGAGAGAGAGGGAGAGAGAGAGAGAGAGAGGGAGATAGAGAGAGATAGAAAGGGAGAGAAAAAAAAGAAAAGAGAAAAAAAAAGAGGAGAGTGAGAGTGAGAGTGAGAGCATTGGGCTTCTGAAAGCAGCGCCGCCAACTATCCTGTTACAACCGGACGGGGAGCGCTGGGAGGAGAGGCTTATAGGGCCCAGTCAAAGGTAAACAATTACAACATGGTGACTCACTTTTGGTCTTCTTTTTTCTTTTTTCCTTTTGGAGCGTGGCTAAAGGAAGATCATCTCTCCCACTTAATAGGTAATTTCCTTTTGTCTCCCGAGGATCACGTCACATGTGTTGCCTGCGACGGGGTGGTCTGGCCCGAGGAGGGAAGGAGGGAGGGAGGGAGGGAGCTAGAGAGAGAGAGAAAGAGGAAAAAAAAAATGTACAGATTGAAACTTGGCTGGAAAACTTTCACGACAGCGTTTCTTGAGAAGCATTCTGTTCGAAATGAAACAAGCGCCTGTTTGTGAGGAATGCAGCGACAGATTCGGAGGGACATTTCCCAGTTTCTGTCTTTTTTTTTTTTCGTTCTTTCTTTTTTCTTTTTTCTAAAATGTATTTCATGCTCTCTGTCATCTTGTCTGCACAAAACTAGTTGTCCATTTTTATGGGCTGTCATCTCCCTCTTTTTTTTTTCCTCTTTTTTTTTTTTTTTTTTACATTTGCAGCCACTTCTCCCTCTGGTTTCTCCCCCCTCCTCCCCTCCTCCCCCTCCTCACTTCCTCCCCTCTCTGCGTCTCTCCCCCCGTCACTCTCCCTTGTGATGTCACCATCTCGGCGTGAATCATTAGGATATCAGTGTTCAGCCGGTGACAGAAAGCGCATGATTAACAAGCTCTCTTGTTTTTCCTCTCCTCTTTATCCTCCTCCCTTTTTTTTTCCGAAACGAGGACTCCCGCTGCTCCCAACGACATTTCTTCTCGTTTCTCCCCCCCCACCTCTCCGCTCCCCTCCTCATCATCCCTCCTTCCCTCCTTCCCTCCTTCCCTCCTCTTCTCTCCCCCTGTCGTGGATGGCAGGGAGTCACAGGTGTGTGACAATAATTACACATACACTCAGAAAAAGAAATAACGTCGTTTCCTCCATTTAATAAGTTTGCAGCAAAATAGGCAGCGAGATCCAGAGAGAGGCAGAGAGCTCAAATCTTATCGGATACCCCAACCTCTAACTTAATCATATGGCTCTTAAGAGCAACCCGCCACCAGCTGGGGCTCCGTAATATGCATGCAATATGTGTGTAAAACGATACGCTTTAATTTTGAGCCCACTTTAAGCAGCAACAAAATCTGTTTATATGGGAGACATTTAAAAAGAAGAGGGGGGGGGGAGGAAAAGGGGGAGAGGGAGGGAGGGCGAGCGAGCAGGGGGATTGGGTTAACTCTTGCTCTCCGGGCCTGACAAGAGCCATCTGTTGGGTGTCAACTAGTATCACTGTACACACTGTAATGTACAGAGAGTGGGGAACAAATGGTGATGCACGGGTTTGCTTACTATCTATGTAAAAAAAAAAAACAGAGTCAGAGGTGGCTCATGTAAAATGTGAGCCACGTATTAAAAACGTGGTCCCCCCCTCTCGCCCCCCTCCCTCCCTTTGTATGTCGCTAACGTTGCTGTGACTTGAAGCTAACCTTTGAAATGAGAAAAAGATATACACACACGTTCTCCAGACGTTCTCGCTCTCAAAGTCGTCAGACATGGCAGCCTGGTCAGCGGCGCCGTGCGTGGGACGCCAACGCTCCGTGTGGCTGTAGGAGTAGAAGAGGAAGTCGGGTTGCGGACTATAAAGAGCGACACGCTCGGCAAGAAGAGGGGCTCTGGGTTTTGGTGGCTCGGTCAAGAAAAAACACGGGACCTCCACCCAGGGGACTGGGTTTTTTTTTTATTTCGTGTCCCGTTTTTTAAGTATTTTGGAAAGGCAGTGTAACTAGACACGTGCACGTGACTGATGATAGAGGGGTACCTAGAGCGTCACGCTGGACAAACTGCTGCTCGGTTACCTTGGGTTGCGTAAATGTACTTCGATGAGGTTATGACCTTCACTCTCGTGGTACAGCTACTTCGTTCACGTTTGACCAATGGTCTGGATCGTGATTGGATACCGCGTGTCGGGCAGGAACCGGATGGGGCGACCACTAGCTAGCCGGTGGGGCACGCACACTTGGACTCACGTGCACTAACCGGCTACGTGAACAAAGCGCGGCTAATCTCAGATTACAGCACACACATAGGGGGGTGGGGGTGGGGGGGCTCAGGTACACACTCCTCCACCATATCTTTACACCTTATTTCTAACGTTCTGAATTTGGAACACGGCACCTCGGAGGTCGAAACTTTTGTTCTTTTTCCATCTTGTCATATGTATCGGCAGATCTAATCACGGAAACTACTGTAAAATAGTGAAATATTCACAACCAATCCATGTATTCATGACTGCACACTTCTACCCAATGCGTACTATTGGAAAACCTGGAAACGTTCAGATCCACGCTGTAGACTCACACACAGTATTGTGCCTGATCCACTGATGTCAGTGGGGTTGAAGAGGTCAGGAAGAGCCTTCTCTTTTTTTTATTATTCTGGATTGCATTTGTGCTGGTTGATGACTCAATTATGATTTGGGTGGTTTTCAGCTTCGGAGTTACAAATGTAAGAGAGCTCGCCTCGCTCTCTGTCCTCGAAAGGGAAGCGCAAACCGAGTTTGATGATGGCAAACGACTGCCATGACTTGGAACCTCTAGGCCTGGGGGGGAACCCGGACAGACAAACTGAGCTGCCGTTTGCTCGAGTCGCACCATCTAGTGTGTGTGTGGACCGAGGGGGGGCAACGAGAGAAGAGGCATGAGCGAGGGGAGGGGGGGGGGAGGGGGGGCAGTGGAAGGGGAGAAAAGAGGAAAAGATTTGGAGGGGAGGGCCGTGTGTAAACTTCAAAAAGCCTCTGACAGTGCTGCTGCTGCTCGCCGCCGCCAGCCCTGACCACTCCACAGATGCTTTTGTTCCCCG